>LKNJ01002066.1:0-139992 GCA_002120245.1 Maccullochella peelii
CCTGTACAGGGCTTCTATCCGGGCGATCTAACACCTTACTGACTTCACATTTGCACAGGATCAAAGACATGGATAACTCATCAAATGAAGTGTCCAGAAATGTTAATGAGGTGCACAAGAGGTTTTTGTTTCTAGTTTAAGCATTATAAAAACAGTATTGTGGATGCAAAAACTTCTAGAATTCAATAACACATTTTGATACAGAGCCAAATTTAGCATACTTGTGTAATTATTAAATCCGTCTAGCCATTTGGGGATGACCTTTCGCTGTCCTCATCACTTTCATCTACTTCCACCTTGATTGAACAGAAGTTGAATGTAAGGCTGTTAGTTTGAAGCTACAGTAAGCAATTTGAACATACACAATGCAAAACCTTCCGTCTTTCTCTGCTGCCTCGTATCACCATGCTAAGCCCCTCCCACCAAATGACGCACCAAACATGCACACGCATTTTGGTGGGCCTGAAGCAGAATGTCAAGATTGTCAACCGTTGTAACTAACTAGCAAACTAACTGGTCGGTTCTCCTCGGATAGTTATGTCTGACTCAGAGGTAATAAACTTATCCTTTGTGAGGGAAGAAGCTTCTCAACCGTGTTTCTGTAGTTCCAACAACTCAGAGTGATACGTCTTCTCTCTAGCTGATCGCCTCATGTCAATTTCAGCACCTGCTTGTACAGAGTCGCTGTGATTGGCTAGTTACATACTAGCTAACTCCGACTGGTTGTTTGATTCAGACCGGGTTCAGTTTTTAAAAAAAGTAAATACAAAGAGACGGGCGTTCACAGACACATTTTTTTAAGGAATCCTTCAACTAAATATTGTTACTGACATGCAATGGCAAAAATAAGTTAGTTCAACCAAAATTTTAATGAAATAAAATTGCCTACTGCAGCTTTAAAATAACATGGTAACAATGATGGGTACCACAATGATTTTATAGGGATAAAAGTTTATTTTTCAGGTCTCATTTAGCATATATATATAGCATATAGCATTACTGACTTATAAACCAAAAATGGATAAGAAACAGCCCAAAAAGTTTGCATGAGTCACAAAGTCAGTCCCTTATCAATGGCATTGCTCCAGGCTATTAGATGAAAGCACTGGATGTTGCATGTCTTTGGCAGAAAATTGTTTTTATTCATACATATTGAGTGTACTTCCATGCATTAAATGATAACATATGCTAATTCAACAAAATTGTTATTCCTCCTTCAAGGTTTGGGTACGCAGACTGTCACTATCTCCAAAAGCAAGAGAGAGGAGAGGGTAGATGTCCACAGTCCACCCAAGCCAATATCTTTAGGCCACTCTGCCTCATCACTTCTCTTTCCATTCCTTCACTCATCCATCCATCCCTTGATGTCATATATTATCCCTTTCCTGTATCCATCTTTATTCTCTAACTTTAGCCATCCACAATGACTTTCCCATCCTTTCCTCTATGCATTAATTTGTCCATCTCTTCACTCGGTCCACCCCACCTTTTTGTCCTTCTACTCTTTTGATCACTCACTAAGTGTATCCATCCCCTTTCAGCCAACACATTTATCCTCCTATTCTGCATCCAGCAGCCCATCTCCTATATCCCCACATCATTCTGCATCCACCCATCGTTCCCTCCCCCCCTCCTCACCTGTGTCTGTTATTCCACATGGCCCTATTATCATTTCAAAGAGGGACAGTGGGCTCTTGCACAGAGCAGCTCTTCCTTGAAATACCATGTGGATTTTAAATCAGGCTTCTCATGAACAGTCAACAAGGAGCTGACTAGCTCGTCATGAAAGATGCAACAGGAAATGACACACAAAACACACCAACCAGCTTGAAGTAGCACATGATGGTGCCAGCGAACTCTCCAGTAAGACCAACAGTGTATTAACTCCACACATTCGGACAGAAGAGAGGTGTCATGTGCAGTACCAGTGTCTTTTCATGGCAGAAGATGTGGTGTGAATAATTATATAGGGTATAGGGTACTGCATTATTCTTGGGAAAACACTTCACCGCATCAGTTGACAGTCCAACATCATTGTTATTTTTATATGCAATGTTAACTTGTTTTTATCAGGTCTTGTTAAAAACACCACTGCAGCTGGGGACAAATGCAAGTCAGCCTCTGCTGAACTCTAAATTCAGTTCAACTAGTAAATTGAAGGCCATCAGGTGTTTTCACTTGTTTTGTCTGATTAGATCTCTTGTCTGTCCTTTCAAGTTATGAGCCTGAGCAGAGGGCTAATCAGCCACAAGAAATGAAAATACCTGTAAGGGTTTGCACGGCCTTATAGGACGATGTTGTGCTGCGTATAAAGAACCTGGCAGTGTTAATTGGTGCTTACTGAAATACTAGAATTTAATGAAAGCAAAGAGAAGTCTGGGAGCACACATCATTAACACAAAAACACTGGGTGTTTATTCACACACATAAAGATGACCCACAGGGAAGACACTGACAACTGTGACTATCTTGACATATTTGCATCATTAGGTTGTGTGACCCCCTTTTCCCAGTAAATTATGGTGTTGATCTTGACAGCATGTGTGACTGACATGTGTAGTTGGACCCTGAGGTTAGCATTATGACCTTGTGCCTCGTCACATCTTTGTCGTCCCCTGCAGCGTGCTGTTTGTGTGTGTTCGAATATATGAAATGCCCCAGTGTCATTCTGTATACAGCTGGGAATATGACTCCCCTCAGTTTGCTTCGGAGAATCAGCGCAAAGTGTAGAGAGAAATTGCCAGCATGCTATGACAGGCAGAGAGAATTATAATAGCAGTATAATTTTTTTTTCTGGTTTTCCATTTCTTTTTTTCCATTGACTTCACAGCGATGTGGAAGGGCTTGTGGGGAAAAAGAAGACTTATTCAAACACTCACACGCATACACACTGCTGGGCAGGTGTAGGTCGATGAATAAACAAGATTGCAATCTTTGCATGTCACATCAGAGTGACAGCCACAAAGGACACGTCAGCAGTGTCAGCACTCGTCAACCAGTGACATTTAACTGAGCCGCAGACAGATTGGGATGATCCCTAAGTTCATATTTACATACCTTTTGCAACCCATTACATACACATACACACACATCCACTGTCCTCCAAGACCTCTTTTCACAAGACAATCTCCACTCTCCTCCACCTCTGTACCATTTTTTGGGGGGTTTTCTGGTACCCAACTCTCACCTCCCAGGATAGGATGCATCTTTTTATTTCTCGTTTTTCTCCTTCCTATTCATCCTGTGTTCTGTCTGTGCGGTATATAACAGTAATTTCCTGTGTGGGTGGCAGAAGAAGAAAAGTAGCCATGCCAAATTCCAAGCTCGTTTGTGCTCTACTGTGTAGCAGGATGAAAAACACGTTTCACCTAAAAATACCTGAAACACTGAAATTTCATGCCTCAGAACCAGATAGATATGATACCAGAGTTCACCTGCACTCACAGAGTCTCAATCCGGCTGTTGTAAGATGATGAAACAGTGAAATTATCATTTATTTTAGTCTGAATGTGCACATATGTATGTACATGCAAACACATATAGAATTTTATCTGTCCTCTAAATATACTGTACAACCCAAACACACACACACACACACACACACACACTCGCGTGTCCTACTCATGAACATTTTTGTTGTTCTTCCCATCGTTAAAAACCTTTCCATATTATAGTATTGGTCCAGGTGGTTATGACTATAATATACCCTTATATGCTTTCTAAATTTGAAGAAGTGACAACAATATATCTCAGATTAATTTCCTCATTGCCCTAGCACAAACCAATAATGACAAAACTAATTATTTCCTGCACTCCATTACAGAACAAAGCAAGACTGCCCATTATCCTCGTTCTTTTTGTAGACTTTTTGCAATCAAACCCCCTTGCAATTTAAATCCCACTGCAGCTCAGTTTATGGACATTTCTAGGGCTGGAAATGTGCACAAACTGCCCTTATATGCAGACAACTTCCCATTTAATGTCTGGGATCATTTTGCGCTCCATGTCCCCAAGTTTCTTTATCTACTTCAGTGTGTTTTATTTTTCTAAGTAAATGCTGTGATGGAATGGCAAGAACTCAAGGCTTTTTGCAAAGTTAATGGAAGGATTGGCCTTTTCTAACTTTCAACATTATTTTTGGGTAGCCAGTATTCATATAGTGACCATCAGCTGACTCCAGCAGATAAAGAAAAACCTTCGAGGTTGAAAACGTTTTGTTGTGCTCTTCCTACCTATTATCCTTCTGATGTGTGGAAATGTTCATTTATAAAAAGAACCCAAAACTTTTTAGTCCCTCAAATTCTGGGTACCGTTTAGGAACAAAATCGGGCTTTTGTCAATGTTCCTTTGATGGATCAAAACCATCTTTTCCTGCTATTGCCACAAGATTGTGCTTGAAATTTGGAATATTGAATCTTCTAGGGATCCATTGATGGTGTTGTCACTTTATTCACCCAGTTAAAACACACAGCTTTTCAGATGTTTACAGATTAGAATCTCCAATTAACCTGGCCCAGTTCCCTCACTTACGACATTCTTACTATAGATCCACACGAAAAGGGTGTGGTGACTCAGATAAAATAATTGCATGTCTTTATTGTCCTTTTTTATCCATTATTTATTGTCACAGGGAAGAAGACCTGCAGCTCAAACGAGATTATGACACATGGGACTCCTATATGATGTTAACTCCTCATCCATTTGTGTGAGACTCTGACTTTACTGCCCCTCTATCAGGAGATGAACGACCTAAGAAGCGTCTCATCTTACTGAGGTGTTCGAAAGAGCACTTTAAGCACTCCTTTGTACCATCAGCCATTTGGTTACACAATGCCGCCTGCCGTAATGACTCCAGTCTCAGCCAACCCTGTGGTTTCTGAGGCCCACAGCAGGATGGTCACCCCTTATGGACAGTATTATACTGTACCGCCTACACATGTAGACATGGTTTGCACTGTTTTGCACTATTTTATACATTTAATACTACTTTAATGCCATGATCCTACACATTTATTATTACTTTTAATATTTATCTCAAAGCAATCCAATCTTGTCATACAAGGCTATGTTGCTGCTGGCAAGTCAAACAGTACAGTGTTAATCTGTCAAACACAGATTAGCATTTAAATAACGTTTTACAGCTAAGAGAGATATTATAATTAATAGATGTTTTTTATCAGTATACAGCAGGAAAGGTGAGTTCCTGTTCAACAGGAGAGACATACCAGCTGTTTTTTTTTTCTTTCTCATGTCGTGTGTCTGTGTGAGGTTTGTTTTGTATCTTATATGGATCTTTGTCCTGGTTAGGCCCACTGAGATTAAGGACTGCTTTTTCAAGGAAGACATAACAGTGACAGTAGCAACACATGCAGTGAGACAGAACAACAGTAAAAAAACATTTTAGGAGAGACGGAGAGCAGGGAGACCAACAAATGCAGCTGCAGGATTTATTTTATCCTTAAAGTAACCTGAAAACCTATTGCCAAACTTTTTAGATAAATAATATAAATCTGAACAAGTATACATATCCCTTTGAACACAATAAATCAATGTGGACAGTGGAGTGGCACTAAAAACAGTACAAAGCGATAATGATGTGATCTTTTCTGAAGTGATTAGAGATCCCGTTTTGGACAACCCTGTTCTCGTTTCTATGTAACAGAAATACCAAGAAATCATCTTTCTAGATATTGCTTTCGAGTGCGTAAGATAACCCATATTTGATACATCTGTATGAATAGAGAGGGAGTAGGGCACATACCTAACCAGAAACAAAAAGAAAGAGGCTCAGGGCGGAGCTGCAGAGCACCCTATATGATCCTTATTTGAAATGACATGGCCACCACCACTGTCTGATAGGATTCATTTTCTCTATCTCATTTTATTTCTCCATCTGTTCTGGTACTGCCCTCTCATATATATATATACGCACCAGTGCTACGGGTCTATCTCTGACCTCAACAAGTCTTAAATCGGCTTATGCTTTGGCCAATCTGTGCGCCGCAGCTCGCAATCCTCTGTTTCTCTGTCTGTGTCAGATACTACAGTCAGTCTCTCTCTCATATATTATATGATGATATGATATTCAAATTCAGGCAGGCCTAAAAACAATATGTTGCAAAAGAATCTGTAAGGAATATATTTTATGTGCTAAAAATATACATAGCCAAAGCATTATCAAGTCATGCCTAAAGGGCCAGTTAACCCAAATCATAAAACAACATTTTCTCATTTACCTTTTGTAGTATCTTTGCTAGTTTTGTTTTCATTTTCCCATGTTCTGAGGTCTCTAATAATGGAGGAAAACTGGATTTAATTTGTGTTGCATGCAGTATTGAAAAATGACATTTAGGAAGTTCAACAATCATCAATGTCTCTTTCCAGAAACAGTGTCCGTGTTACTCTGGATTTCCACAGACTTTGCTGTGAATAGTTTTCATGGGGACCATTTCTTTAAAAAGTACAGTAGTTTCAACAGAAACTACTATTGCTATCTGCTCACAATGATGTCTATGGATTGAGGAAATATATTTTTCTGTGATTTGGATGATCCGACCATTTAAATAATAATATTGGCATAATGTTACTCTTCATAGTTTTTGAATATCTTTCTCTCTCTTTCATAAGATTATAGTCTCTACTCTACTTTATCAGATCATTTTTTGATAATGTGAATGGAGCTCATAGTGCAGATTCAGGCATCATCAGCTGGTCTCCCAGTACGCACAGACCTACTCACACATCCACATAACCGAGAGGTCAATTAAAAAATTTGTCTTCATGTATCTAGTTGCTGCTGTTGACCGTTTTTCCAATGTTTTTCACACTTTTTATTTAAAGTATGTTCATATTTATGTTTCTCTGAGAGGACAGTTATATAGAAACAGGACCAAATAAGTGTATTTTTTAGTCGGTTAGTTAGTGCTAAAGTTGCTAACCTACCTTGTTTTTGCTTTGATTTCTCTACATAACAAAACTAAATCCACAACCTTACCACCATGACATGATCATTTCCATGGAAAGAGTGTCAGGCTTTTCCTCCAAGTGAGTGTGACACTGACATGATATGGCAGGACATGAGCTCAGACATAGGGTAGTGGGCCTGGAACTGCATATATCAACCCAAATGTTTGTTCTAGCTGTGGGATTTGACTGAAACTCCCCGAGGAGATTCAGCAGATTTGATAGAAGAGGGAGTTTAAGCACACAGGCTTTGGTGTGAAATTCACGCTTCGTACCCCCCAGAAGGCAGACGGAGACCAAAAATTAAAACCGCTTC
Organism: Maccullochella peelii; assembly: GCA_002120245.1. Lineage (NCBI taxonomy): Eukaryota > Metazoa > Chordata > Actinopteri > Centrarchiformes > Percichthyidae > Maccullochella > Maccullochella peelii. The sequence continues at coordinate 7,280 of LKNJ01002066.1, forward strand.
CACTGCAAAAGTGATATGCAGTGTGGTTGTGCAACAGAGAGAAAAGTGGAGGTTTAGAGAGAGGGGGGGAGCGGGACAGAGAGATAGAGAGAGAAGAGAGAAATGAAGAACGTTTTGAAGAGAATCAAAGAGTGAAGAGGTTTTTAAACGTTGTATTTTCCTTCTCTTTCTACTGCGGTAGTCCATGAAACTCATTTATTCGCTAATATTTATGCTGATATGTAAAGGGAACACTTGATCATGCAGTTATGCTCAGTAATATTATGAGACAATTTACATGCCAAACACATCGGTTAGTGTCCTAATAATCATGCACTGGACTCTTTCTGTAGCTAGTTACTCACATATAAGAGGTGCTTCGCTTTCACTGGATGTGACTTTCATCCAGATTATTACTAATTATGTAAATTCTGATTTTCTACTTGAAAACAGTTTAGATTCAGCGTGTTGCAATCCACCCCGGGGATGTAGCTGTATGGAATCTGCTCCATTGTCATAAAGACAGATGAGGACGACTGTGGCCACAGAGCATATCGTGTTGTTCCTGATTAAAATGTTTGCTCACAGCAGCACACTCCCGATAAACTACTGCGAGCGCAGCTATAACAATCAATGATTACTCACGCTAAGTGAATTAATAGGCTTGCTTGCTAAAAACAGGATTTGGACTCGTTAGATGGCACTGATAAAATCCAGTGTTACCATAGGCAGGGCTAATCCTTAATCCTTAAAATCCCGTAATGTGTTCATTGCTGAGAAGGCAACACATCTGAGGGGTCTTAAAGCAAGACACTGTTCTCTCTGTATCTCCCTCTGCTCTTCACACATACACTTTTCCTGCTCCTTCCCTTGTGTTTCTCCCTCCCAGCTCCTTTTCCCTTGACCGTTTGTAGAAGCAGACAAGTCAGCTGCACTTGTCCATGTTGTGATGAATAATTTATTCATGTATATGATATTAAACCATGGTATGCTGTAGGGAAACATCACTTATTCATGACGCGTAACATTCTAACCTCGGAGTGAATGTTTAGGCCTGCAGAAGCCTGAATTTACATGCCATTGCAGTGTATAGTATATAACACAAACTTCCAGTGACTGGTAAACATGTAAATGAAAAGTTCTCTTCTTTCAGAAGGAGTAACCAGAGTACTACCAATTAAGGTTCGCTGACACCTTTCCAACCACTCATTTAAAAGAGAACTTTAGATTTTACTCATTCAGGTCAGTTTACTAGTTATGGAGACTACTACTCAGCCTGTGAAAACACTTAATATCTTCTGTGGCTCTTCTGAGAGAGGAGCTTTGTCCAGTCTTAGAAAATAACCCTGACGATGTTGTCATGATCTGTAATCTTGGTTTTGGTTTCCTGTTTTATTTTGTAGTCTTGTCTCTTGTTTCCTGTGTGTTCCTGCCCTTGTGTCATTACCCTTGATTGTCTTCACCTGCTCCCCATTGCTCACCTGCCCCTGGTTAACTCATTATTTATACTGGTGATAGAATAAACCCACCTCTATCACATGGCATGACTGGGAGCAACAGGAGAAGGACCCAAACGCAGACGGTGGAGGAGGAGGCTCAAAACAGTTTTCGAAGATATATTTTAATGCTTACTTGGCGGCACAGGCAGGTAGACAGGCAAGCAAACAGGCAGGTAGTCTAAGTACAGGAAAACACAAAGGCACAGGAGAACGTCCAGATCAGGAACATGAGAACTAACGCACAAGGAACTCAAAATCCTTCCAAACACAGGACAGGACAAACTACACCAGACAATGAACCCACAAAGAACAAAGGACAGGGACCAGTATAAATAATGACAAGACTAATGAGGTAACCAGGGGCAGGTGAGCAATAGGGAACAGGTGAAGACAATCAAGGGTAATGACACAAGGGCAGGAACACACAGGAAACAAGAGACAAGACTACAAAATAAAACAGGAAACCAAAACCAAGATTACAGATCATGACAGTTGTCTTGGGCTTGAACCCCACATTTTTTTTAACAGAAAGCCTGCAGTTCAAACTGGGAAGCATGGAATTTGAAAGACATTTACCAGGCAGGGAAATTGTAAGTAAGTAAGTAAAACTATATATATATATATATATATATAGCACTTTTTTTAAACACAGGTTACAAAGTGCTTTACATCAACATCAATACAAATATATATAATAGAAATAAAAATGAGGGTATATGTGTGTGCGCACACACATACACACACATATACTGTACATGCACGTACATACATACATACACATATATACATGTGTGTGTATGTATATATATATATATATATATATATATACATACACATAAAAACCCACCACCACCCAGAACACACCCACAAATTCTGCTAGAACCCTCTCTCCAATAATATTTAAAAAATATGAGTGAGGGAACAACAACTGTAGGAGGCGTGGCCTCCTGGCTACGTAGTGTGTGCGTCAGGGGACATGTGGGAGAGTGACTGACACTGATTAGAGGGCATTAACTTTCTTTTTTTATATAAATTTCATGACGTAGATAAGTCCCAGCCAGTTGACTCTATGTCAGCATTGGCCTTGCAAGGTTCAGGGCTGATTAAAAACAGTAGACGGTGTGTTGAGCCATTTACAAGCCATTAAACACCAGCATTGATGTGTTTCATCACAGTGCAGTCATATCATTTAGTTTACAGCACAATAACACATTTAAGTGTGCAGTACCTCTTTAAGGAAAAGATACTATTGGTTGCATTATGGAAAATGACCCATACTTGGGACAAAAAGTCCAAGTTTATTCTTGATTTAAACCGTATATTGTGAATCTCCTAACTTCTCCTAACAGAAGACTGAGGAGGTGGACAAACTGAAAGAGGGAGAAAGGGACAGACAGTATGTGATTAAATGCCAGAGCCAGGGTGGTATATCCATTTCACTTGATACCAGACAGTCATACAGTTTTGGCCAATGGGAAACCAACACATGCTAATTTCCAGTTAGGGAGCCTGTCAGTCATCTGGAAATGCCGCCTGAACCTAATTTGCATAATTTCCCATATATCCTGCCAGCCGGCACTGGATAACACTCAACGGCCGAAGCGGAGGTTGAGTTTTTGTTGTCACATTTGACTTCAATTTCCCAGTTTGAAATACTCTCATCTTCTTGTGTCTCGTTTGCATTTGTGCACGCATGAGTGAATATGCATGTCTGTGTGTGTCACAGTGAGTGTCAAATTGTATATACCCCAGTGACTAGTGGCTGATAATTGAGAGGAGGGGGCTAATAACTGCTGTCAGACAGGTCTGAGTGGAATCATTATTAGTGCCTTGTTACACTGGCTAAATGTTGGGTAATACACACACACCCTCATACACATCCCATTGTAAGTTGTTGTTGCAGAAGGTAGTGAGGGTAAGATGAAAGGACGGTGGAGGAAGCAGAGGAGGAAGTGAACAAACTGAGTGAGCAAATTGACTCTGGGCATGTTTGTGCGTGTGGCTGTTTGTGTTTAAACACATTTGTGTGACTGTGTGCACTTGCATATGTTTTTGAATTATGAGTCTGCCGTTGTTGGAGTGTGTGGCAGATGCCTGCAGATGCAAATGTGCCCTATGCTATTTTTTTGATTTGACAACTGCAACAAAAGCATGCGCCCCCATACCTCCCTGTCTGCCTATCAAATAATGTCACCTCATTCTTCCCGCGTGACCTTCAAACTGCAAAATCACTGTCACCCCCACCATAACAAATGTTTATTTATACATCCAAAAAAGGCTGAGTGTGATGGCTGCACCCTCGCAACATATAGTAGAATGAACCAGTCTAAAACTAAATGGGCTTGGGGGGGATGAGTCAATGCAGGTCTCCAGTCAAGTTAGCATTTAAAACCTCTGCTTGAACACACAAACACACACGGAGGAGAGTGAGAGACAGAGATTTAAATTATTTGTATGACCAGTGTCTCAATTTCCTCAATAGTATGTACTGTCACCTTTCATTTTTACAGTTGATATGTGGGGGTGGTATAGCGAGTTGTCCATTAAGCGCAGGGTTGGCGGATCCCTGGCTCCTCAAACAAACCCCAGTTGCTCCTGATGATTAGGGCAACATGTTGCTTGGTAGCTCTGTCATGTGAATGAGAGGCAAATTATACATGTCTTTGGATAAAAGCACTATAAAAAGCAGTCCATATAGTTTTATTTTTCCTATTTTTTATACTGCATGGATTGGCTTGGACTGGCTAGTAGCCTTACAACAGTGTCCCAGATGTTGGTGTTTGGAGAGAGCAGAGTTGGAACTTTTAAATAGGAAAGTGATCAGCATAAACTCTTTTAAGCATTTCAGACACAGATGCCAGTACTGACACAAGTGCTGGGTCAAGGGACCAGATTGTGGCTATATTACAGTTTTTGTATGGCAGTAAGTCAAACCTCAAAATTCTTCAAGTTGCTCAAAACATTTGTGGTTGCTAAGAAACGAGGTTTGGCTGACATGGTGATGACATTACCCTGCCTCTGATGTCACAGGTTTCTTGCTGTCACGACCAGCGAGGTTAAGGAGCTGGAACGGAGTTGATACTTCTGGCTAAGAACCAAAACAAATGTTTTAAATGGTTTAATATTTGGTCCCAGCCCAGCCACTTATTGGCTGAATAACCCTGATAGATCTATTCATAGATAAACACAGAATGATCATATATGTGGTGTACTTATATATAAGCTTTGTTTTTAAGCTCCATATTACACCTTTAGACATATCCATCGTCCAATGCAGCCTCTAATGCACTGTTGCTTTACCTGCTCAGACTGCCCAATGGTTGGGCCCATCCATCTGTGGTGCTGCATTGTCTCTATGATCAACATCATGATGAGCATAATAAATAATTTTGCACTATGCCCTTGGCAGCAGTGGCAGATGGTGTCAGCTGAAGAGACAGAGTGGGAGAAAGTCTTCACCACCAAAAAAAGTATATAAATCTGTAAAATATGTAGATGAAAATATGACTACACCGAAGGCTTCCATTGGAACTACAGCCATTACAAGGCAACAACTGATGTAATATACGAGTGACAGCATGCTGGTCATAAATGTCCCGGGGGATATCACATCTCAAAGTAAGAGAGTCAGGGCTTTGTCTCATAGATCACAGTCAGAGGCAATCTCACGCTCAGCACTGAAATAATAGCTTTTTTGAAAACGACTCATTTTTCTTTCCTTCCACAGTAACTCAGCTTTTTTTTTTTATTTGTCAGTGAAACTTGTTTGAGACTTTTAGTAGTGTATTCTGTGTATGTTAGATCATGCCTGTAGGGGTGCTGTGTTGAACATGACCTACCACTAAAGTGGAAAATGAGTCACCTTGTACAAACATGCAGCTCAGTACACAGAGTCACGGATGTCCCTGCAACTTGTAATGATTTAGTCTTTTATGCATTGCTTTCCCTCTCCCTCTTTTTCAGACAGACATAAACACAGACACACAAATACAAACAATTTTCCCCTCCTCACTTTTTCCCTCATCTCTCCCTCTTATTCCTATTTTGCCATCCCTCTCTTCTTTTTCGGCATCCTGATACCCTTCCTCAAACCATCCCTCTTCTATACTTTGTGACAACTAATAATGGAATATCTTCTCAATATTTACTTATAATATGACAAATATGTATAACTTATAATTTACCAAGTCATGTAAAAGGCACATTTGAATTGGAAAGTTTAGTTTAAAATCTCCAGGATAATGTCCTTTCATTACATTTTGGTAAATCATAGCAATGAACCAATAAGCCACAAAATAATCAATATTATCTTTTATGCATTATTAATATTATTTCACCAGTAGATCAAAATGTGTTCTAATGCTTGTGAGTTAAAGAGTTTTTTTGGGCAGTTTGGTTTTGCATTACCACTAAGTTTGGAGACAGATTTCTCTGCAGCAAAGATATCCCTACTTTTAGTCTCTACTATGGGTCAAGCTCCAGAGATGCACTGGCTCCTACACTTCCCATAATGCAATGTGATAGCATCTCTTCGTCCCTGTGTGGTAATGGCCAACGTCTTAAAAATATGTTCTCTCAAAGCCCCTGAAAGCATCAAAGCTTCAAATCATACTCATTTCAATTTACAAATAATATTTATGACTACGTAAGTAACAATCAAAGTACCTTAGGTATTATTTATTAGAATTTAACTCTCACAAACTCAGCTAATCTGCTTCATCAGGACTGTGTGGGTGTTGTCTGATCAGATTTAATTCACGCTGACCAAATAACCCACCAACTGTCATCAGTTTTGTGACATTACCTTTTGAGGGAATTTCCCATTAATATGATATTCTACATTGACTAAATTAGCGATATTATATCAATTTAGAGGGACATTTTAAGTCATTACATGACTTTTAACCAGTTACAGTATTACTTTATCCACACCAGAAGCTGCTATACTCTTATCCTCATCTATGCTTCTTTAAGCCATTTTTCCTCTTGCATTTCCTGGCTCCAATTCTTCTAACATTCTACTCCATGCATCTGTTTTTCTCCCTTCTTCCCTTCCTCTCACACCATCCATTCACGGTAATTACTATCCACTCTGTTCTTCATCATTCCCCATTTCATCCTTATCCTGTTGTTACCTTCTTCCCAAGTCTTTCTAATGTTATTTATGAGTGGGCTTCAGTTCTTGTCTTATCCATATTTCAGCAGCACCAACTTGTCTAAGTTCTGAGCAAGCCATTATAGTCTCCTCTTCGAGCATTTCAACCGCCAGCCTCAGCCTCAAACCCCTTCATCTCTCGATTCTTATCATTTTCTGTCCGTGTGGACTATTAATTTTATAGCTGTTGCTTATTTTCATTTCTTTTTTTTCTCCTTTGCACTTTAAAGATGAAACAGAAAGGCTGCGATGGGATCAAGACTCAAGTTGGTCCAATCTCATTGCTGAGGCACATACATACTTTATTACATACACATGTAACACTAACAGACTGTTGCTTGTAAATGCAAACACTATATAAAATTTACAAAGCTTGATTAAAGAATCCAGTTTGTGAATTGTTTGTACATGTGTGTAAATATATCATTAAATATGATTATGTCTATGTTATGTTGTGTTATCAGTCATTCATTACATGTTAATACACCAGTTATGGCTGCTTCAAAAATGGAAGTTATAATGGTTGACAAATACATCAATAAACACGTACAAATGTCCTTAAATCTAATATCTACTTACAACTACATTATAGTGCATTATAGTGTGTTATAACCCATCTATTAAGTGTCTGAATGGGGGGACGAGAGATGCATACATAATGGATCACACTCCTCTGCACACACACACATACATACAAACAGACATACCCTGTCACTAATAACAGCCAGCCATGTCTCCCCTGATGAGGAGTGGCCCACCCTTCCTGCTGTGCTCCTGATAAAATAAGTCACATCTATCAAATATAATATCTCCCTCTACAGAGCTGTAAAACTTTATTTAAATGCTAATGTCTGTTTGACAGATTAGCAGACGTACACAGGTGCAATATATTTTCTACTGTTTGACTTGGCTCACAGCAAGGATATTTCAATCACTCTACAGATTCACTCTATGGCAGCAGCTCGGCTGTCTGTGACTTCATTTAAATAAAATGACTTTAAATTGGTTGTGTGATGATCAGTTACTGCTTGTGAACATTTCATTTAACCCATCCCACCATTGAGGAGGTCAGAGGTCAGGTGCAGCTACAAAATAGCAAGAATTCAGTGTCTCTACCGCTTCACAGCCTCCTACGTACATAAATAGACCTGCATGGCTGCACCGTCACATAATTAATAAAAGCCATGTCAGAATCAGAATCGGGTTTATTGCCAAGTAGGTTTTCACATACAAGGAATTTGCTTTGGTGAATTGGTGCATAATAAGAAAAAGCAAGTATACAGATGTTAAATAGAGAATTTCACTTTAAACAATGTAAAGAAATATAAATAAGTGAAATAAGATAAAATTGGAAAAAAAAAACACACTATACAATAATATGGATATGGAGAGCTATACAAGTTAGTGCAGGATGTGCAAAATATTTGCTGAGGATGTGCAAAAGTTCACAGTATGCAGTGTTCCTCGGGGCTTACGTTAATATAACGTGTAGTGCCCTTTTGGGGGTGGGGGTTGTTTGGGTATTAGTGTCCGAGTCACAGGGGGGTCCCGGGCCTTGTTGATGAGACCAGCTGCAGACGGGAAGAAACTGTTCTTGTGGCGTGAGGTTTTGGTCCTGATGGACCGCAGCCTCCTGCCAGAAGGGAGTGTTTCAAAGAGTTTGTGACCGGGGTGGGAGGGGCCAGCCACAATCTTTCCTGCATGCCTCAGGGTCCTGGCGGGATACAGGTCCGGGAGTCAGAAACATGCTTCCCCAGCTTCACGTGCTGCTTCCTGTCCGTCAGGAAGTCTGTGATCCACCTGCAGGTGGAGTCAGGCACGTTCAGCTGGGAGAGCTTGTCCTGCAGCAGATCCGGGATGATGGTGTTGAAGGCAGAGCTAAAATCCACAAACAGGATCCTGGCATAGGTTCCTGAGGAGTCTAGGTGCCGAAGGATGAAGTGGAGGGCCATGTTTACTGCATCGTCCACAGACCTGTTGGCTCTGTAGGCGAACTGCAGTGGGTCCAGGAGAGGGTCGGTGATGTCCTTCAGGTGGGACAGCACAAGGCGCTCAAATGACTTCATTACTACAGAGGTCAGGGCGACGGGTCTGTAGTCATTAAGTCCTGTGGTCCTTGGCTTTTTGGGGACGGGGATGATNTCCTCTGTTGGGCTTTCTTGGTGAGGGAGCTGATGTTCAGCTCCCACTTGAGGTCCTGGCTGATGATGGTGCCCAGGAAGCGGAAGGACTCCACAGTGCTGACTGGAGAGTCACTCAGGGTGATGGGGGTGAGTGGGGCTGCGTTCCTCCTGAAGTCCACTACCAACTCCACTGTCTTTAGAGCATTGAGCTCCAGATTGTTCAAGCTGCACCAAGTCACCAGATGGTCAATCTCCCACCTGTAGGCGGACTCATCCCCACCAGAGATGAGCCCAATGAGGGTGGTGTCATCCGCGAACTTCAGGAGCTTGACGGACTGATGACTGGAGGTGCAGTTGTTGGTGTACAGGGAGAAGAGTAGTGGGGAAAGGACGCAGCCTTGAGGGGAACCGATGCTGATGGTCCGGGAGTTAGAAACATGCTTCCCCAGTCTGTGATCTACCTGCAGGTGGAGTCAGGCACGTTCAGCTGGGAGAGCTTGTCCTGCAGCAGATCCGGGATGATGGTGTTGAAGGCAGAGCTAAAATCCACAAACAGGATCCTGGCATAGGTTCCTGAGGAGTCTAGGTGCCGGAGGGCCATGTTTACTGCATCGTCCACAGACCTGTTGGCTCTGTAGGCGAACTGCAGCGGGTCCAGGAGAGGGTCGGTGATGTCCTTCAGATGGGACAGCACAAGGCGCTCAAATGACTTCATTACCACAGAGGTCAGGGCGACAGGTCTGTAGTCATTANAATGAGGGTGGTGTCATCCGCGAACTTCAGGAGCTTGACGGACTGATGACTGGAGGTGCAGTTGTTGGTGTACAGGGAGAAGAGTAGAGGGGAAAGGACGCAGCCTTGAGGGGAACCGATGCTGATGGTCCGGGAGTCAGAAACATGCTTCCCCAGCTTCACGTGCTGCTTCCTGTCCGTCAGGAAGTCTGTGATCCACCTGCAGGTGGAGTCAGGCACGTTCAGCTGGGAGAGCTTGTCCTGCAGCAGATCCGGGATGATGGTGTTGAAGGCAGAGCTAAAATCCACAAACAGGATCCTGGCATAGGTTCCTGAGGAGTCTAGGTGCCGAAGGATGAAGTGGAGGGCCATTTTTACTGCATCGTCCACAGACCTGTTGGCTCTGTAGGTGAACTGCAGGGGATCCAGGAGACGGTCGGTGATGTCTTTCAGGTGGGACAGCACAAGGCGCTCAAATGACTTCATTACTACAGCGGTCAGGGCGACGGGTCTGTAGTCATTAAGTCCTGTGGTCCTTGGCTTTTTGGGGACGGGGATGATGGTGGAGGTTTTGAAGCAGGCTGGCACACGGCATGTCTCCAGTGAGGTAAAACGGTAGGTCATATCGGCATTTGCCTCACACCTGGAATCAAACCCTGGTCTCCTGCTCCCAAGCCAGCGGAGATAACCGCTGTGCTAAACCCGCCAACTTGAAGCTGACGTGAAGCCAGTATTATTGCCAAATTATTATGTATTATAAATAAATACAGAAATAAGTGCTCTGTCTCTCTTGGTTGAAATAACTGATAGGATGTATGTGTACAATAGACAGCCTAAAGATGTCTCTAAATGTGGGTGATTTAGCTGTTGAGCAAGTTTGGAATATAAATCTAGCATAAAAAAAGCCTGATGACAAATAAAGAGTAATAAAGATCTCTACTTATGATTGAAGTATTCACTTTTAAGGCAGTTTAAGAGTCTTGAAAGATCGATAAAGCTCACCTCAACCACTTCAAACATTATGAAATCATGATGAAATTATTATTTTCTCTTTATTTGACAGAATCGGGATCATCCCACATTATCCCACACTTATATAAGATATTTTGATGTCTTTTAACAGTGATCCATCAAAGGCCCCCAGCTGCCAAGGTGGGGCAAGCTGTGGCTGGGAGAGGAGGGCAGAAGTGAGGGGAATAAAAGCAGCAGTGGCTCAGTGGAAGTTAGCAGGTACATTACCATTCCACTGCATCAGTGCCTTCTGATGATGTTCACATATGTGAAGCTCTAACACAATCACCTCCTGTTTTCCGTTTTAGTTTAATTAGATCTGCCAAAGTTATCTTTAGTGGAATGAGGTGTCTCAAGAACCTAAGTTGAAGTAACTTGGTTATTCAGGCCCCTGCTCTTCTATAGGATTTAATTTGGGTATGTAATTAGACAAATGACATATTACCTGAAATGACACCCTATCTAATATTGGTGGACTGTGAAATGACAGAATGAGTCGTTTCAGCAAATGTCCCAAAACGACGTGTGTTGTAATTCAACTGACAAGGCCCTGTAGCCGTCATAGGAATTATGACATTGGCCTTTACATGGAAAACCGCTGTTCGTTTCCCATTTCCAACCAACAGTAAACATTGGTGCCTTTTAACCATGACCATTCCCAAAACTTAACCAAGTGGTTATGATTGTAACCATGACAACAAAGGTCCCCTAACCTTAACAAAATACAAATTCTTACTGTAACCTAAACCATGATTGTTCCCTAAACCTAACCAAGTCGCTTTTGTGCCTAAACCTAACCAAATCTTAACCATAGAATTGTCACATCTTAAAACTGACTAATTTTTCAGCAGTTATCTGTAACGGTTTGGGAATCATGTCGCCCTGCCAATAGCAGCGTCAGAGCTACAAGTCATTCTAGGGCAGTTACAACTGACGTATTTTGTCAGTGTCTGTAGGTGAGAAGCCGTATGGAATAATGGCCTTGTTGCTGACTTCTGCTGGTAGGTCAGGTTGCAGAGAAGAATCCTCCTATGCTGTTCACTCAACTCCATATTGCATATTCCTTGCAGAAACCCCGCAGTCTATTGACAAATGTTGACATTTGTGCCTTTAAATAACAAATAACAAAATAACAAAATGAGACAGTAACCAAACCTGGGATGCAATTGAAGGCTAATTCTTTACATTCCCATTCACCTCCCAAACCTCCACATCCTTTGTTTTCACTGTAGTGTATATACACTACTCCCTGTATATACACAGAATAGTTGCAAATTAATGATTGTGTTGGTTTGATGTATGAGCTACTGAAGCAACTTACAGAGAGAAGAAATACTATATTGTTGACATGAACAAAGGGATTATGTTTTTTATTTCAGTGGGACTTAAACATAGGACACAACATCTCATCTTTAGACTCAAACGTATGAAAGATACATTAAAGCCCCAGTGGCTCTCTTTATAGTGGGAGTGCATATGTGTTGTTTTGGTTCAGTTGACACCTATCATATATTTATTTCTTCATTTCGTTTGAACTTGGGAGGATTCTAGCTGCTGAGTCTCCTCTGTAGCTGTCTTCAAAGTAAAGACCTGTGATGTCCAATCCTTTCTGTCTTACACCGTATTTATTCAATGTCTTCTCTCCCTCACTCCTGCTCACGGGGGGGTGTAAATGAATGGATTATAGTTTTTATTTCTTCAGTGCCTTCTCTCTATGTCCTCCCTCTTTCTCTCTATCTCTTACTGATTCTTCCCATATGAAGGATGGTGTGGCATCATTATCCTGTGGGAGGCAGCCATCCAGTCAGAGAAATCAACAATTAGTACCCAATAAAGTGGAAAAGCATATTTCTGTATGCTAATGAGTTTTCCAGCAGCCACAGTAGATGCCGATTAGGCTGCGCTTTCCCCCAAAATATTACTATTGTTATTATTTATTCCATTTATGTAAAACTCCATTTACTCATTCCATCGTAGCATTTATCAGGGCCACAATAAGAGGTTAGTGCCTTTGGTGGGCTTTAAAAGAAAAAGTGACGGACGAGGAAAGAAAGCTAATTTGATTCATGAGTAGATTTAATGGAAGAAACAGTGAAGCATGAGAGCATCTATAATGTACCCCCAGCGACTGTTCTCCATACATTCTCTCCAGCTGTCACAGGCAGTCGGCAGAGAGACAGAGAAGAGAAGATACTATACTTTTCAAGCTGAAAGAAGCAGCGAGAGCAGGTGCTAAAGTAGTGCAGCGAAACCCAACCTCTGCCTGTGCCTCCAACGCACATATCATGATCAAACACACAAACGTAAAGAGTGGGCTCACAATTAGCATCCACTCTGTGCAGCCTCTCTCTTCCCACTACCTGCTTTCTTGCTTGTCAAAAGCAATTTAAAGGCAAATGTCAATTAATGTTCTCTAATTAGTATCTGAAGACACTTTCAGAAAATGTCAAGGCCATCTGTTTGTGAATAACTTTGATGTTTTTCAGTGTGTTTTCAGTTTTTTAAAGCCTGCAGAGCCGTGATTATCTTTATTAGATTTTGTGTATTTGTGTTGCTTGTGAATCCCGCCAGAATAAAATGACATTAGAAGCCATTTAATACAGCTCCCTGGTGCCAACAGACATCCAAGAATAATCTCACATTTTGTCATAATGATGTGATTTGCATTGCAAAGCATCTGTCAGAGGCCTCTGCTGAATCTGCCAGGGACCTCGTCACCTCCACCGTAAGCAAAATCCACTGAGTTCCTGACTAACAAATAAGTTATAACAAGTACTGAGGAATTCAGATCTGCTTCTTGCTATTTTAAGCAAAAACAGAGTATATTTCTTTCCACTTTTCAGACCTTGACATATATTTGAGTAATATTTTGAACATTGGAATATTTGGAATATTTATCTTGCCAGCGGGCACATCTCTTGCAGGAAAAGTGCAAGGTAAGCAAGAGAAACGGAACACTTGTCGTTATTTTTAATTAGTTGAAACTCATTCATCTGCATTTTTGCTTATGCTTCGCAGAACTGTGTTTTATAAAATGCTGTTTAACGGAGAGCTTATTCATCTGGAGGCTCATTACACTACACTAATTACACAATACAGAGTGCTTTGCTTTGTGTCTGAGGGGATATTGCTTGCCATTCATAAAACCGCACCTTCATGTGAGATAGTCCAAGACAACCTGAAAGACAAAGGGGCCAATAAACCTTTGGAAACAGATCCAATCTGATACGGGAGGCAGAGATAGCGACTAAATTGGGAGGCTCTTGTTCTGATGTTATTGCAGCACGGGTATCTCATCTCTGGGAGTAAGGAGTGCCTTTGACTCTCACGCCAGTCAGGAAGACAATGGATCAGAGGTGGTGAGATTGGAAGGAAGAGGAGTGTGGCGGGGGTACCCTTCCTCAACCTACCTCTATGGATGATGTTCAGATGTTGTGTACAGGAGAAAATGATGATGGGAAAAGGAGGGAGGTGAGGAAAGAAGAAAAGAGAAAGAAAAAAAGGTGAGAAAGGGGTGTCCATAGAAGGGGGCGGGTACGAGATATGCTGTGTACATGGCGCTGCTGTGTCTGCATTATTTAAAAGCTCTCATTAACCTGTTCCTGGAACAGACTAAATCAATAGTCAACGCAGAGACACAAAGCTTTTCAGCGTGCTTATAACTGCTCCCTGCGCAGACTTCAGGATCATGGTGAGATATAATTGCAAAGGGGGGTTAAATTCATTCAGAAGAGATAAACTGCTGTGTGTAGGTCAGGGATCACCTGTCCTGCATTGATTTTGCCTGAAACCAGACATATTAAATAGAACATTGATTATGGTCTGGGAGTTTGTGTGATGTGGCACGTCCCCTGATCAGTGATGGCCCAGTGGGAGCTTTGTTTGTGTTGGGAAAGTCACCTTAAAGAAGAGTTCAGAGTGCTCTGTTGGTGAATCACAAATGCATGTGTGTAAAAGTGGGCAATTTATATTTTGAGTCTTAAACCAAACATTTTCCACTAGGTCATTTTATTTTAAACTGCTTCATTGGTCTTTATGTTCATGAGATCATGACAAACTTGTCACATTTTATTAATTTCATTTTCATTCACTTGATTTTCATCTTCAGTTTGAGCACAGTAACCAACACCTCGGCATGCAATCCAGTGAGTGCATAAACTACACCAGCAGCAGTACACCGATTCATTTTGATTGAACAAAATGTGACAAATTAAATAAAATGACAGCAGGAGGATGAGTAAACATTCACTTTTGTTTTTTTAAATAAAGCCTGAAGTCACAAATTTCCCTCAGGGGCCTTCACATTCTGTACAACATACCAGCCCCTCTATCCTTAGACCCTCAACTTGTTTAATTGCTGTTGGCTTTGCTTTGTCAAACTCATTGTAAAAGCTAAAAAACAATATCAACTGGTGCTGCTTTTTTCAATTCATTTTGCTTCAAATAAAAGCCAACATATTTAGACCTTAAGTGACGATGTGAACATTATTGTTCATTCTATAATGGACAATCAATAATCTTTTGAGTGAGAATGAGTAAATATTAATTTTATGATCAGAATGTACACTTGCTCGATGCAATAAATATCATTTGTTTACTGGTTCTTCTTCTGGTATTGTATCAATTCTTTATTAAAAAGTGACTGGGTTTTTTTTGTAGTTTTTTTTTTTAAAATATCGCGCAGTTTGGCTTGGTGGCTGATGAAATAAGGGCTGCTGAAATCTACCATACAATAGATCTCAATTTAAGAAAGAAAGATTGCAAAGGAAAATGGTAAGGTAAAGAGAAAAGCAGGAAGATACGAGGACAGAACAAAGAAAAAATAAAGGACAGGATGGGCTAAAGGGCAGAAGGAGATGTTGAAGCCAACAGCACAAAGTGTCGGCTCAAATGGACCGTGAGGGGGCAACTTCTGGCTCCTTGAGGATTTTCTTCAGGTCATCAAGCATCACATCATGGAGACGCAAATGTAACTATGGCCACAGCTATAGCCACAGACCCACCCAGAGACGCAGATGCAGCCAAAACCCTTCTCTGTTCTTCCCTCATACATGACTCATTCGAAACCCAAAGGCTAGTCTTCATCTGTTCCTCTCCCACCCGGTTTCTTTTTTATTTTCTCTGTTTGGCTGCTGGGTTGCCAGAATACCCCACTTCCTAAACAAAGCCTTAGCATTTCCATTACTATGACTGTACTGACCGACTTGTGCCTGCGTTAACATTAGCACAAAAGATCTAATCATTAATGGAAAACTATGCAGAAGCCTGTTTATACTACATTAAAACATCAAATCTTTATTAAAGTGTTTAAAAATCTGAATATCTCTGACCCGATGTATTTCCTGCCTCACCCTCTGATTGCATCTGGCTGTTCACATCCCTCTCTCCCACACATGCTTTAGATAAAACACCTCTTCACTGTCCTGTCACCAGCTCTGGTTTGGCACTGCTTTGCCCTTTAGATGCCCAGACATCACATGTAATGAGTGTAGTGCAGACCTGCTGCTGGTATCCAAATCCAAGTCCAGTTTTGTTTACTTTGAGTTATTTTACTACAACCCCCAATGACAGTGTGACTAAAGACCCCAAAACACATGTATTGGATTAAATGATGCAACTGTGAAATGTGACAAAGGTCCAGGATTTTACCTGTGGATAGCCCTGCACTCCACTGTGGACCTACAAGCACTGAACTCCGACTGTCAAGCCTGCTAAACTCCACCCATTGATTATGATGACTGTAGCATCATAACCAGTATCTTAGCAACTTCTATAATAAGAAGAAGAGAAGAAGATGATGGAGGAGAGGAAAAAGAAAATGAAGGAAAAGTGGAAGAAAGGAAGGAGAAGAAGAACGAAAAATAGAAAGAGAACAAGAGGAAGGAAAATAATAAATATGCAACATAATGCATAATGTGCAGCAATGAGTATGTGAAAACGGTTCATCAGTGCTCAAAAGGCTTTGGAAATGTTCTGTAATTTGACAAAAGGTGCGGTGATGTCATGTCTAACTGATGCATCATGGCCTACCTGCAAAATGTTGCCTCGCAGAGTTGCTCCTCCTTGACCACAAGTCGACTTCTGAGGATACGGAAAAAACACAGATCTTCCCTCAGTATTGCCTGCCAGGCCCAGCATTTGGCATGGAGAGTAAAGCCTGAGGCATAGATTACATCATTTTCATCTTTTGCCAAAGTTAAATTTTTGTATAAAACCTTAGTGGGTGTTAGGTTGTGCGGCATATAGGTGGTATCGGTTGAGATGATGAGTTACGGGGTTGTAGGTGGTGGACCCAAAAGCAGACATACTCGGAGGTCGAAGAGAAAAAAGGTTTATTAATGCTTACTCTGGTGATGGCAGGTCGACGAATACATAAAACACAGGAAAGTCCAAAAATACAAAAACATGGAAAGTCCA
This sequence comes from Maccullochella peelii, assembly GCA_002120245.1. NCBI lineage: Eukaryota > Metazoa > Chordata > Actinopteri > Centrarchiformes > Percichthyidae > Maccullochella > Maccullochella peelii. The sequence continues at coordinate 24,196 of LKNJ01002066.1, forward strand.
GGTAAACGGTGAAAGGATAACTTCTTCCATGGAGTGTGACAAAACAGAAACGAAAATCATGGCGCAAAGAACATTACAAAACACCGGCATAAGAACCAAGACAACCGACAGCAACAACAGAGTGTCAACAATGACCCAACAAGGAACACAGACAAGAGATAGGCATAAGTAGGGGAAGACTAACGAGGTAAACAGAACCAGGTGAGTAATCGAAAACAGGTGAACATAATCAAGGGCAGAGACACCAGGAAGCGGGAACACAGAAGAAGCACAAGACATGACTTCAAAATAAAACCCTACACAAAACACCAACATAAACAAAACCAGACAAAGTCCATGGATCCTAACAGTGGGACACGTTAAAGTCATCACAGTATCAACTGATCTGCAGACTGTTTGTGTTGTTGCATACAGCAACATTTTTAATGCTGTGCACATCATATTAAAAAGATTCCCCAAAAGAACCTGATTGTGTCTAATATGATGGGGTTAGAAGTGCATTTAAGCAAGCATTTGTCCCGTCTTAACAGGCTTGACAAATTCAAAAACTCTCTAAGGTGCAGGTTAAACCTCCTTGGAAAAAACTGTCAGCTTAATGGCCCCTGCCTTATGCTGATAACTGCCAAGGTGTCTCCTGCTCTTTGGAAGTAGGTGGATAAAGGTGCTAAAGCCTTTGTGTAAAGGCACCGTGAAACATAGCCCAGTGTCTTTTTATTTCTCTCTTTGAAGTGAATTGACATTCAGCTCAGGATTTTGTTTGAAAATGCACCCTGCCCCCCAACTCCTCTGTTTTCCTTCTCTAAACTTCAACACATAACATATAGTTGGAGCAGCACTCTTGTCCTTGAGTGTTACTTACAGGTTGTTTGCCTTTTGTGTGTTGTTTGAGTTCCAGCACAAGTCGATTGAGGGCGTCAGTCATAGAGGGAGAGGCAGATAGAGGAGGACACGTTGGCAGGCCAAATGGTGGGAGCCAAGAAGTCTGTCAAACTCCATCTCTGCTACGAAAATGGAAGTAGATGGGCACAACTCTCAGTACAACTGCAGGACGTAGAGGAGAGTGCGGGGAAGAGGAGGACGTGTGACGGGAATGCTAGAGCACCATGTCACTGCTGATGACAGTCAATTTGTCTGCGAGTCAAGGGGCTTTGAGAGATATACTCCTCTGCAGGCAGCAGCAGAGCTGATGGTATTAATAAGGGGGGTATTTACCTGGTTTTCATGAACATACTGTACAACACCCTGCGTGTCCAACCCATTATGTACCAAGCAACAGTTCACCCATCACATTCACCCATCCATCCATCTGTAGACTGTCAGCCCTCAACAGAAAATTTTGAGCATTTGTAGTTTGCTTAAATTACTTAAACTACCCGTGTTTTAGTTTTTTTGACAAGTGACTTCTTGTAGTCAGTGCAAATAAATGCTCCCTCTAAGTAGCAAAGGTAGCAGTAGCAAGATGTTGTTATACCATACCTCTGCAAAGAAACAAGACAGAAGGAGGAGGTTTCTGCACGATAGGGTGTACAAAATGTGTGGCTTTGACACTGGACACTGCAATTTTGATCCATATTTTACCAACATCCCATCTTTTACCTATCTAAATTAGTCACTCAATTTCTTTTAAATAGTCACACATATGGACAATGTAGAAATCATAATGTACCTCACATCAAAACTGTTTTAGACTGTGCAAGACAGCATGTGTTCATTGTTTTGTTTTTTTTTGTGATAAAATTCTGCACTTGGTGTGATGGGCTTTTGGTTATTACCAATTCCCCTGGGTACTCAAGTCCCTGGGGAAAGCGTCCTTTGATAAGGCCTTCCTTGCTTCCTTTGAGTGTGTGCTTTGATACATATGGGGTCACCATGGCTGCTGCTTTTCACCTGACATGGAGGAGTTTCACCAAGAATATAATGTCCACAAATGCCATCTGTATCTTCTGCAGATTCCCTTTGAGTGTTAGTTGGAGCACTCAGGAAAATTGGAGGTATCGCAAGTTTGCTCATGTCAGCAATACCTGTACCAATAACTATGGCAGACCTCCAGATGATTGAAAAGGATAATGTGTCAGATCGTCACAATAAAGCTCTCTGTACTGGTTGTCTGTTAGTTGTAGAATTGGTTGTATCACTTTGGTGATTATATTTTGAGGCTCAGTTGGCTCTGGCTCCTACCTACATCTTTGATATCTGATCTTTTAACCCTTAATGAGCTGACACCATCCTGCAATCGCCTGGCAGGGCACTTCTGGCCATGGCGAAGTCTAGCATCAAGACCAAAAGTGACTGGGCCTTTTCCATCTGAGCCCCTGAGCTTGAGATGCTATGAAAATAATATATATAGGCCTGTATGTATGTATATATATATATATATTTAAAACCCTTCTTCAGAGAACATTCATATGAGCTTTTACCTAGTTACTCTAACCTTGTTGTAAATTTGCACATGGAATGAAGATTGGTAGGCCATGACCCTGACCTTTACACATACAGTATATTAGGTTATTTGCCTTTATGGTGATGTAAATACACAGTAAATAATGTGCTACATTTGCATATTCAAATCCAAACGTTGCATATGTTGCAATCTCAGGCTTTTTTGGAAGAATTTCTCTCTGGAGTAGTAAGCATGTGCAATTTAAACATATTTTTAGCTGTTTTAATACAGTCATATACATAATGAGTTAATTATTGTTAGCCTGAAGCATGACAAGGAAAGTGTGATAATTAGTTATCATGAGCTAAAGTTGGAGGTGCTGTAGTGGAGCACCACCTGAGTTAGTCCTGTCAGGATCTACAGTGTTAGCTAGTCTGGTTATAGAAAGCCCTGAAGCTTCCTGTAGAGGAGAGCAAGATGATTGTCTTTCTGGTTGCTCAGTGTTGCGGTGGACATTTCTTTAATGACTTCTCTCTGTGTAGCGTTAGATGGTGATATGGAGATCAGACAAATATTAAAGTTGCTGTGACCCTGACCGGTTCTACCCTGGAAGAACTACCCTGGGTGTAATTACAGAATTGAACCAGTAGGGAGCACACTTTTCATACCATCTCTATGGTACTATATGTTGCAGCTTTCATGGTGATGGGTCAAGGAAACTCTGTCTTTTTATACACAACACTACACTGCACTGCATTAGCATTAAGTGTATGCTGCTGAGGAGGTGAGTGCGACATGTCACCAACCTCCAATGAAATTCACTGTATGCATAATCTACTCTGCACATGACAGTCCAAGGGCAATTATAGCGGCCTGTGTTAATAATAAACATATTTAGTATTAGTAAAGATTTCTACCATTTTTGCTGCACATAATCAATTACCTGACATCAGCATAAAATTAAATTATTTTAAAAAAAGGTGGGTATAGAATAATTCTACACTACTAATTACCGTAGTCAGAAACCGATGTCAGAAACACTTATCTAAACAAGCTTTAGTAAGTGGGGATATTTATGTGTTTCAATGGTTTTGATTATTCTGTTTTAGGACCAGCGATGGTGACACTAGAAACATCAAGAGATCCTTTAAATCAATGAATTATTTAACAGTATTATGAATATATATGAGTGTTAAGATTACTCTCTCTCTCTCTCTCTCTCTGTCCCTCTAACCCCCCCCCAGCCTACTCTCCCCAAGGCGCGTGCGTAATTAGTCCATATTGTATCAGTCTGGTAAAACACAGCTCACACACATACAGTATTCACCCTTACGGGCACAAAACTTAATATTAAGGTAAGCCTACTCTTTAGCTCGCCTGGTCTCTCTCTGTATATATTATTAATATTATTATGATAATGATTATTAAGGTGATAATAGTGGTAGGTGTGCTCCCCTTGTTAAAATTTGTAAATTGTTGACATTTCGTAGCGAATTCGTAACGAGTAAATTTATTTAAATAAATTCTTCTGACACACATTTCTTTCACTCCTACATGGTGATATCCGGCCTAGGATCATTTGGAGATGTGGGTCTGGCAAGATTCCAAATCTCTGTTGAAAGATGAGAACAACTTCGAAGGTGGGCAGGGCAGGGCAGGTACAAGGGTTTATAGGGAGAGGGAGTTGCTTTTGCTGCAAACGGGCTTACCCAAATCTTTGCTCACGGGTCCCGCGCCAGGAGTTCGGCATTGTGGCCCGGTCTACTATCCGCTTGTTCTTGGAAACAGCGTCAGAGAGCAGCTGAGAGAGGCTTAACATTTCAAACGTCTGGCGGTAGGCTGCAAAGTTTCCACCCTGAAAAACACAGCGATGTAGCAGCAGCAGCAGACTGGAACAGGACACCACACCTCACGGTTTGGTGTTCAATAGGAATTAGTTTGCTGTAAAGTTGTGGCGCACAGCCTCTCTAAACCCGGAATGACATTCTTAATGCGTCGTTTTAGTTTCTGTCTGGAAGCTGATTTATTTCAATTAGGAGAGCCTGTTGCAGTCTATGCGTGTTGTGTTGCAGGTGCAGCAGTGTTCCTGTTTCACATATGTGCGTAAAACAACACCGTTGTGATTCACCAGCTCTGCTGACTTTTTAATAACAATATTTTCACAGAAATTTTTTTGAGTAATTCTACTTTAATAAGTAACAGTCATAATCACGTTTGATTAGTTGTATCTTGAGTTAAAATCCTTTTACATATTTTGCGTAACAACAACATAGTGCATCGCGGCTTAAAAGTGGGATTCCGGTGCTATTAGTCATAGATGTCCTCTCAGCTGGAAGGAGGCCTGCAGCTGGAGACCACAGCAAAAATTGATGTACTAAAATCCGAAGAAGCTGACGTGACAAGTCCTGACGGATGCGCTGGGCAGCGCGGCTGCCGAGGGGATCGAGGGAAGAATAAAGTGACCCTGTCTCCAGAGCTCCATCAGCAGAAACCACGCAAGATGACCCGGAGCCCCAAATGCGCTCGCTGTCGGAACCACGGCGTAGTTTCGTGTTTGAAAGGCCACAAACGCTTCTGTCGCTGGAGGGACTGTCGCTGTGCCTGCTGCCTGCTGGTGGTGGAGCGGCAGCGCGTCATGGCAGCGCAGGTCGCACTGAGGCGGCAGCAAACTGCGGAGGTGAGGAGAGCACAAGGGAAGGTCAGTGATGGAGAAATGGTGTAGAATAAACAGATGGGAAAATCATGACCTCCAGTAGATGATTATCAGGAGGCAAACCGTCATTAACTGACAAACAACAAAGGGTAATATCAAAATTCGGGGTAAAATGTGAGTATAGGATGAAATAAACTATAAAAAATAAATAAATAAACATTGCAAGCTTAATGGCTCATACATGGTGGTAAACTGAAGGTCAGAGGGTTAGGGTTATAGAGCTATTTTTATTTAAAACTAGGCTACATGATTTTCTTGTTTCTGTATTCTCAGAGCAGAAATCCCAGATAAATATTTTACACCTCAGGAAGTTCTTAGAAATAAAGCTGGAAGGCTGAATTTGTACAGTTACTATGCATATTTTCAACTAATGAGCGTGACAGTAGTCTGATCATCATGGCCCATACAGTACATACAGAAGTAAGCTCGATTTATTTTAACCTGAATGAAGGTAAAGAACTATAGGCTGAAGCACAGATATTTTTTTGTTTTTTCAGCATTTGTACAAAACACAATAATCTTTTTTGTACAAGTTCAATAAAATTTTGAACATCTGAGTAAACTTTTATCAATTGGTTTGTAGTTGGACTCCTAGGTGTTATTCTAAAGACTGGAGTGAGCTGTCAAGTTATTGTCAAGTCTCACTGAGATCAACACATCTTTAACAAGAAATACCTTATTATATATATGTATGCATGTGTATGTGTATCTAAGGTATTTCTTGTCAAATATTAAAAATACAGAATTTAGATTAGATGTCTCTAATTTTAGGTTGTTTTGCACTTAATTCCAGTAATAAGGTGTATTGTAACAGACGTTTGCATTGCTAATTGAAGGCAAAATGTGAAATTCTTAATTATAATATGTTAACATTGCCAACACATATTTCAGATTATATCATATAAATAAATATTGTTGATTTCATATATTTTATTAAAATATAATAATATACTATAACTAAAATAGCAATTATAGAATAGAACAGGGCATTTAGATGCTACTCTATACAAAATGACTTACATTCATACTTAGTAGCTACATTCCTCCTGTGCCAACAGTGTAAATAGCCAAATATCTCTCTTTTTTAAATCTTAGAATCATAAGGAGCTCTACTTGCCTCTTACATAATGTATTAATTCCCATTTAATTACCCTTGGGGCACGGTCTCAGTATAATATGATTATGTCCAAATGTCTAATTCCTGTTCCTATGTTTCTCACAGGGTAAGAGGGGGGTCAGGTATGCAGCTCCGTTGCGGAGGACGGCGTATCAGCGTTACACCAGAGCAGCCGAGCCGAGCATCCTGGCTAAGAGCATCCTGCAGGGTATAGTTTAATTAACATCGCCGCTCTCATTAACAGACTTCTTCTCTCCTGAACTGTGATAGAAAGAGCAGTTTGTTTCTTTTTCAGTAGATCAGATGAAACCATTGAAGCCAATTTTCACATTTTGCTTTATTGCTTTTAATTTATTGATTTTGTCAGAATTCATGCAAGATCATAAATTGATCAACTTGGTTTGTCATCTGTTAGTGGAGGAAGTGATTCACTGCTTGCTGACCTGTCAAAAGAAATTATTTTTACTTGCCCAGGGTGAGTTGTGATTGGTACAAAAACATTTACAAGTCACAAGTAACCTCTTAGTAGTACACAAAAACTTCATAAATCAGATCAATATTTAATTAAATGATTTGTTCGGACATGAATTCCCTGGACGTTTACCTTACCATTAATGGTAACCAGTCCATGTGTAACCCCAACCCTTAGCTTAAGCCTGATGCTAACCTTAAACAAAAACCAAGTCTTAATCCAAAATAAATGGTTGACTTTGTCGGGACCAGATTTTTGTCCTCATACAGGATGTTAGTCCCCACAATGTCAGTAATTAAACACAAGTAGACACACATACCTTCACACAATTGCATGCTGTTTAACACACATGTGCATTATGTACATATGCTCACATTTGGGCCCACACTGCCGGTGCTTCTTCTCGATGTCATTACCCAGCATTACACACACGTAATTTACCTAAACAAACCTGATCACTGTGGCTTCACTATTTCACAACAACATGCTGTAATACATAGTGTGTATTAATACCTCCTGGCTTGCAGTCATATTCTGCTGGAGGCCCTCTCAGCCTCTCTGTGCTCTCAGTAAAGTAAAAATGACACAGCTAACTGCATAATTAAAATAATAAAGAACAAAGTGCTTAAACATAAACATAACAATTAATTGGTTGGAATAACTTCATTATTCATAAATAAATTAAATATATGAATACATAACAGCAGCATGTCGTTTTGCTCCCCGTGCAGGGCTCAAGCCAGTGGAGCCGCTGGAGGACGACACCTCCTGCTGGTCAAAGCAGACACAGCGCGACCAAACACACTTTACGTGTCCCCCCATCAGTGCCCGGATGAGGAAGAGGCGAGCCTTCGCAGACAAGGAGCTGGAGAACGTAATGCTGGAGCGCGAGCTGAGACAGAGAGAGCTGCAGAGCGACCTTTCCTTCTCCTCCTCTGCCCTCGTCCCTGTGCTTCACCCTCCGCCCCTGCCTGTCTCCCCTAGCCTCCACTGCTGTCTTCTCAACAAGGACCCCACCGCTGCAGGGACGTCCAGTTGTGTGCCTGTGTATAAATATAAGCCTTTTTATGAGTGTGACTTCCAGTTCTATCAGTTCTTCCACCTAAAGAGCAGGTCTTTCGCAGAAGGTGACTATAATGACTTCTTATGCCAAAGCTCAGAGCAAACCAGGGAGGATGAGGAGGTGCAGAATAGCTGGAAAGGCTTTGAGAAGAAAGACCAACCAGAGCTGATACCTCTACCATCACAACAAAGACTCAAACATCACAGCAGCACCTTGTCAGGTCTAGACCTTGTCAAATCCCCTTCAAAACCAACAGAAATAATGGACTCAAATGGCTCGTCAATCGTCACACGCTCTATTTTTGGATCAGATCAGGGTATCCTGGGCGGGCCAGACGTCAGTGCACCCAGCAAGACTTTTGATCCAAGACCTCTGCCAGCTAAGGGCTGGTGCGCAGACACTTCTGCCGACCAGGCAGGTGCTCATGCCGACTCTGTGAAGGGTCCTCATGGCAGCTCAGTCAGGACTCCCACTGTGAGGCCATTACCTTTCTCTGTGGAGGCTCTGCTGAGGGCCTGACAGGCAAATGGAAGCAGCGTATAGTGCACTTTGTTTATGTGTGGACTAAGAATTGATGTTCAGTGAATAAATATAAAAATGGCTAGGTGTATTACAGGTTTTGAAACACTTTTCTTGTCAAGGGCTGGTTGCTATAAAGTGGCAATAGGCAAAATATTTATGAAAAATTTCCAGAACATGAATTTAATTACAATCTTTGTATTTTTTTCTTATTTTTCATGAAAATGTATTTAGCGTTATTTTAACTATAATTAAAAAAATATAACAATGAAACATATACGTAACATATGTACTTGATTACTATATTTAAATTTTTATGCCTACATTGAGCACATTTTGTACAAATATACACTTTAAAAATTTAATCTTTTTTTATACAGTAATGCGGTGAAAATATTCTGAGCCGCTCTGCTTAGACCCTCTCACATCAATCTTATTTTATTCTCTTTGCCTGCAGGAGAAATATACAGTACATTCATAAAACAAAGTTGATGAAAACGTCAAGTAGTGTTTGAACTTACTTTATGGTTTGATTTTTAAAATCAAAGTGTGGAGGTGGCTTGCTGATCTCGGGCAGTGTAGTGTCAAAACAAACAAGGTGCTGCTAAGAAATCTCTCTTTAATCGCATGAAAAACGAAAAATGAAAGGAGGAACATGAGGTGAAGCAGGTGGTGAGAGATAAAGGAGCAAAGCTTTTCCAAAACTATTTCTGTAATAGCACAGAGAGGGCTGACAGCTAAAAAAAGACATATAACTACTTTTTCTGCATCTGTAGAGAAATATGTATTTATTATTTATTGGTATCTCACAAGCTCTATTGTTCTCCAAATGTAAGCCATTTTGTCAGACTGCAGTCTATTATGATTGTATAACCTTAAAATTAATGATTATATGACATACTGCATATTACTGACATATAATAGTTCATAGAGTATCATTTTAGCAAACCGAACAGAATGAGGGAAGAAAATAATCATCAATGGGTGAATGGGAGGGTGCTAACGTTGCCTAGGCAACATTGTTCTTTATTGTATGCTTAGGCTGACGCCGGGCGAGTTTGTTTGAACATGCATTTGATCTATATCCACTTTTTCTCTCCTCTGCTTGTTTTGTTTTTTTTGTTCTGCACCGTAATCTTGCAGAGATGGAGGTCAGATACTTTTGACAACTCTGGACCTTGTGGCGTCAACACAGAGGTGATAGCGCGCTGCTCCATGTCTTTGTTTGATAGAATCTACCAGCACATCAGAACGCCTTTCTGCCCGTCTTTTCACAGACAGACAGAGAGGGGAGATTTGCACAAATGAAGATGAGGTTGTGAGCCTGAAAGCACTGAATATGCGCCATTATTGTTTTTTATTGTACACTATATGCGCCGATTTTGCAATATTAAAACATCTTCCTTGCAGAGTGCAAATTGCCATTTTTACTACGATGATAAAAAGATAAGCATCAGTCACAAAGAGGTGATAATGACTTCTGTGAAGAATAACACAGAGGATATAATATAATTCAACACCCCCCCCCCCAAAAAAGGCAAGGCTAGGGGAAAGCTCATTTATCCAGTTCTCACCATGTTTCATTCTGAAGTGTCCTTAGACGAGGTGTGTGGCGGCTTAATAGATAGCGACCCCGCTCTGAAATGCCATTCACGTTACACTGTTCTTGTTAGAATTGTGCCAGGGACAGACAGATTAGCTTTATTGTTCTGTGCTCTTTGGAAAGGTTTGCTTCGATCTGCAATTGTCACTTTATTAACATTTTCCTTTGTGGGTCAGGGGAGGAAAGGAGAGGGTGTGTGTGTGTGTGTGTGTGTGTGTGTGTGTGGGGGGGGGGGGGGGTTATTGGATTCAGGCCAGTTTACTGACAAAGCAGTTTCAACAGGTTGAAACATGTTTTTAGATTTGTAACAGACCAACCGTTCTCCTCCCTCGCCCTCTGTCTTTGGTCGCCCACCTCTGGCGCTCCTGCTGTTCATTCTCTCGTTGTGCCTCATTTCCATTTCAGCAGGATTGATTTCACTCTGTTCAGGGTAGAAAAGCTTTGCTTTGGCATTTCCCTGTAACTCTGATCTTCATATTTTCATTATACAGACTCTATCGGCAGTGTCTGGATAGATGGGAGAAAATAAAGACAAGAGCTGGAGAGGCTGGTGGGTGGGAGAGACATATTATTTCAAATTGGGAGGTTCTTTCCTCTCCCCTCTCCCATCGATAACCAAGCATTGCAGTCTTTACCTATGCCGTCATAGGTGTAGTAAGCTGTTGCTGGCCTAGCATCAAAATGATCTTTGTTTTTCTATTGCCTTCATTTCCTTTACCACCTTGCAGAGTTTACACTAGCTGTGTGCAAAGGCAGACATGCAGGGAAGGTAAATTCTCATTCAAGTGAATTTTTCACAGGACTCCGGCCTCCCTTCAAGACCTGACGCAGCCAGACCTCTCGAGTTGTTTGGTATGATCTACATATCACTTAGCTTTCCCCTTGGACAGATCATCAGCAACATTTAGTATCAGGGTTCAGTGGAAAGCCTTTGATCCTCCTGCCAGCTCTCCTCATCACAGACTAAGAGTGGACTAAAAGCATATATCTTGGTGTGACAAGGTCATTTCCCCTAGCACTTCTAAGAGAAGCCGCTATCTGAATTTAATAGTGTTGTTATGGGATGTTTGGACAGTGTGAAGAACTCTCCAGGTTGATGAGGACCCTGTTTCTGACGCACTGAGTATGAATAGATAGAAGCAGCATGCCTGCTCAAATGGTTTTCTAATGATTATCTGCTTGATCCACTCAAAATGGCTGCCTTTGAACTCATAGATCTGTGTCTCATAAACCTGGTGTATTAGCATGACAAAATTTCACTGATGTTATTAAACCAAAACAGCAGCCCCATTGGTGCCTGAATGTTTACTTCGTACTCAGACTGAATAATGCTAATAATTCATAGTTGGGCCCACTAAAGATAAGGTAATTATTATTTTTCTTCAGTGAATGATAAATTTAAACTTAAACGTCATTTGGGAGGTGGGTTTTATTTTGTTTCACTTTGATGAAGTTTACAATCCAAGATCCTAGTGATTGCTATGGTATGTGAACCTGCTGTGGTGTGGTTTGGGTGTGTGTCTGATGAGCCGCAGGTGAGCTGCTATTATTGGTTGGTTTGAGTGGTTGCTTAGGTGAAATCTGGTCAGTGGTTGGTTCTCTCATGACAGCCTCTGAGGATATAAAGGCCTGGACACAGCAGGATTGAAAAGGAAAAATCAGTTCATACCTATGGAGTTGCCATGATCAAAGGAGCCGCTTGAGGAGGCGAAATGAATCCCCACACACTTTGACCTATGAATTTGTGCCGATCACCAATAGCAAGCCGTCTTGACAGTGCTGACCTTTGAGGGGATGGAGAGCCAGAGAGTCCAAGATAGAGGATGCTAACATAGCTCATTAGCGTGTTGCACCATTCACTTTTATTTAACCTTCTCTGTTGGAGTAAAAACTACTCCACAAAAGAGCAATGGGTTGCAGAGAGTTATGCAGCAGAAGTCGATGGTACAAATAAGTCTTTTGAATAAACAGTGGGAACTTATTGTCGTGTTAGCCACCGAGCTAAGCTTTTGCTAAGAGCTCCAACTTTATTTTCCCTCTTAAATCACTTGATCATTTGATTGAACAAAATCTTGTGCAATGGTGAACAAAATGCCAGGGGAAGTAAACAGAACAGTAGAGAGAAACTAGTGAGAAGCTCCAGGAGCTATTGTGACTGACTAGGAAGTTTTAACGGTTAGCTACAGCAGTTCACCAACTAGCCCTGCAATAGTCACTAGAGAATGTAAAAACCGGCTTACCATCAGTTCTAGTAAAAGTTCCCTTTTTTTGACTTCCAACGAGCTAGCATACTCTTGTGCGATGTTTGAGTTGTACTTTATTGCAAACCTTTTCCTGCCCTGAGAGATGTAGAGGTTTATACTGTTTTTTTCTGTTGTTTTCTTATGTTGCTTAGAAAAGTGAAGTGGTGTTTATTGTCTGGATTGATTTAGCACCATTGCTTTAATCATTTTTGGGTATAGCCTATTTAGGTTTGGAAACTCATCAAAACAACAAAAACTAGTTTATTATTATAATTAAAAATCTAATTAACATAATTATACAATTCATACAAATATTGAAACAACTTCAGTGGCTGGTAGTAACTAATTAACAGAAATAAAGACGTTCTACAGGTATTGGAGGAAATATAGACACACTTACTCACAGGAAAATACTGACATAAATTCTTTATATTTTGTTGGCTCACGCACACAATATTAATTGTTCAATGTGAGTGTCAGTGTTGTAATAAATTACCTGGGCAACATTAATTCACTTTTTTCACTTCGTCAAGACAACAGTAAATTCACTTCCCCTTTGGACAAATACTTTAATTTCCTGCATGGTTTTATTTGTTGGGATTTTTTATTGGTTAAACCCCTATCTTTGGTGTGCTGATAGATGTTATCGTTACACTCCAGGCAGTATTCCTTCTATTTATTTCAAAGAAGTATCTGCAACTTTGAGTATGGGGGGTCAGGGCTGAGTGTTTGATCTGTCTGCCAACTTGCCACGCACTTTGGATTCTCTCCCGTCCCACCCTGCCCTGCAACAGCCCTGTATGCTCTCTGGTGTTTGGTAGCCAAGCCTGACTCACAGATACTGGTGTAGGGTTACGCTACAGCTGTGTGGCATTGCTTCAGTTAGCACACAATCATTTTAATGCCATACAATGACCTCTCAAAATGAAAGAAAGATTAGGTATATTAAAAGTAAAGATTGCCTTCAGGCATGACGAAGGCACAGCTAGAGCCAAACGGTAAACGTGCCTTCATCTAGAACCAAAAATGAGCCTGGTGTTGTGCAGCCTGTCAGAGTTTGAAATGCCAGCCTTTAATCATACTGACCCCCTCCAGCCAATGATGTAATTTATTTAGACACTAGAAAACTGTGCCAAAAATCATTCATCAAGTTTTGTCCAGATTTGACAGTGATATCTGAGAGTTTGTGTTGTAAATTTTGACCTTCAGTGATCAAATCAGTGCAAGTTTTTGAAGTCTGGAATATATCATCCCTGCAAGTGTCAGACCAGCGGTGTTTAGGATATCGCCTGAAATAACTTACATGAGCGATGGATGGACAGACTCAGACAAACAAGACATGATCAATAGATCATGTCAGCAGACAACCTAGTTAAATCTGTCTGCACAGTACAGACAGATATCGTGCAGTGCAGGCCAGGCTGTGCTCTAAAGAAGGATGATTTTACAAACAAACAACAACTGACAAAACAAAAGCACAGCAAACACAATCAAAAAAGCATCTTCCCTGGACAAAGAGGAAAGTAAACCAAATAAAAATTATCCCTTTTAAGAGTTAAGTTGTCATTGCATTTCTGCTTCATTTGCTGTACAATAGAGAGACAGTGTGAGTGAGTTTGTTTATGATTATGAGTCTTTATGATACTTAAAGGGATAGTTTGACATCTTGGGAACTATGCTTATTTGCTTTCTTGACAGGAGTTAGATGAGAAGATTGAAAGCACTGTATGTGTTTGTGGCTGCAGCTACTGTGGAGTTTTTGTTTATACATGTCCGTGTTGTCTGCCTTGATGTTTTATTCTGCTGTTATTTCTATAAGTATAGTATTCTGTAAGTGGCAGGTTATTTAATTCATGTAGCTTATTTATGCTTGTTGCATCCGCCGTGGTGTCCACTTTGTATTTATTGTCAGTAATTTCTGTTTAATTGTCTGAGTTTTATTCTCTTTTCTGGTTAATGCCAGTAAGGCTACACCAAGGAAGGCTGTCGTATATTTATAATTGATAATCAGTTGTATACACAGGCTGCAAAGTGCCATCTATACAGAAGGAATATATCGTTGGTTTGGACATAAGGGCTCTGTGGTGTGATGTGTAGGCTATATGTTGACATGTTATTGCACTTTATTCTGTAGCCTAAATGTGTCCTTTAATTTAATAGGTCTATAATATAACATTATCATCATTGTTTAACACACAGCTGGAACTTCATCTAGGCTAACACTCGACAAGAAAGTGATAGCGTATTTCCCAAAATGTCTAACTATTTAAACATGCCCTCTAGAACGACACATACAAACATTTTCAGCAAGACAATATCATTTGTCTGTGCCTTCCAAAAACAAATCCCTGTTGAAAAATAAATCACTTTTATAATGTGACAACGCTATGTGTAAAGTTTGGTTAGGTTTAGGCACAAAAACAACTTGGTTATGTTCAAGAAAACATCGTGGTTTGGGTTAAAATTTCTGCTTCATTAAGGTTAGGGGACCCTTTTGTCATCATGGTTACAGTAATAACCACTTGGTTAAGGTTATGGAACGATCGTGGTCATGCTTTAAAAAGAACAACACTGACTGAACCGAACGCAGTCTCCGGTATTAAAGTCCGATGTTTTGTTGACCCATCCATCCACCCCAACCTCCTCCCTACACGGACTTTGTCGCTCTGTAACAACATCCCCTGACTTTCTCCTTTGCTCCCGTCATATTTACTCCAGCAGCTAGAGAACTTTGTCACTTCAACGTAAACATATGTTTGTATTTTGGGGGACTTGCGGAAATGACTGATGCTGTCATTCTTCTTGGGCGGACAGTCTCAGTAGTTATGACACGTAAACACAGGTTGGAGTGTTCAAGGCTACTCAGACACTCAAAGAAATATCAATCAGTCTAAAGTTTGACCTGTTTTCTTCATCTATTTGTAAGTAGCGAATCTGTCCCAGTTGTTCCATAAATTCACAGCAATGGCCATCAGAGCTAATAGAAACAACATGGCTTTAATAGAGAACAAGCGTCTGGTCTGCCCTCTGACCGAGACATTCCTAATTGACTGTAGTTGGGTTCCAGTCTGACCACCGCCACCCTTCATTTAACAGAAGAACAAACACACCAGCTCTCGCTTTAAAAGACAGCCCTGTGTGTAACCCAGCCTGCTGTGGTTGGACTAGAAATTTCACAGCTTTAAAAACATCTTTGAAACAGGCAGGGTAGAGTTTTCTCCCACACCTCCCCACTTACCCCCATCCTGTACTATTTGGGTTTTTCCATACACTGGTGTGTGCATGTACAGTATTTGTGTGCTTGCATGTGTGCGGAGCTGTCCTGTCGCTATTCCAGCAGCCTTGGGGACGACCGGCGGTGCCCGCGGCTGCAGCTGTGTTGCGATCCAGTTACCATCACATGGTGCCGCTTGGCCGCTGAAGAACTACCTCTGCAATATTAGAAACCAAAGCAGACCACAAGACTGCACTTTCTCTCACCTCTCTCTCTCGCTAAATGCCTCTCCCTCCAGAAAACATTATAACATCCATATTAAAGTTAAAATGACACCCTTTTTAGATGGATAACTTTGAAAAATTGGGTATCTTTCTGATATCAGGTCAAAACAAAACCCTTATTGTGCCATTACACTGCAGTATGTCAAAATGTTGTGTTCATGTGTTACTTACTTCTATCTCTCGTCAGTACCCATCCTTCCCCTACCCTCACTGCAGAGAATAAGACACTTTTGCAGATGTGGAAGCAAACAGAGCAAGGGGAAGAGGGGAACTGTGCAGTAATCTCTTTCATCAGATATGATTATTTAGAATATAAATACATTTTAATACAGGTTATAATTGTCAGCACTTTCCTCGGAGATGTTAAAAATATTCTAGCTGTAATATTTAGCATAACCTTCACAGCCTTGTATCCCGGCCTCAGAGCTCTTACCTTTATAAGCTAAAACCAGCACATGCCAGGCGAGTTCAGGAACTTTATAGACCAAGGGTGGCAGCAATAACATCAATGCAAAAACAACTCATACTGCACGACCATTAAAGCAGTATTTACCCAGCTTGGTTCAGATTTTATTCTATAGAAAACTCTGCAAACCCAAACTCAAACAATCCTCTCGACCACATTCTGACTCCTGGTAATCCGATCCCCCCTGATGTCCTGATCTGTACACCCCCCGTATGCTAACATATTGGCACCATCTTAAGTGATTGATTATCTCTGAGGCCTATAAGGAGAGGATAATGGAGTTTAATGACATATAAAACCGTGTTTTGATGTCAGGTTCACAGACCTTTAAGAATAACAGCTTGCACAGGCAGAGTGCTGAGAGGGAGTTGCGAGCATTCAAGGAAAAGTGTGGGCAAGTTGAGATGGCGTGATAGCAGGAACCCTGTAGCTCGCTATAACCCTTAACTGTTATACAACCTGCCAAGATCAGCAGCATGTTTTAAAGCATTTTACTTTCCATTTTAGTCAAGAGAGATTATGCTCACAGACAAACCGCTCGACCACGCCAGTGCCAAAACTAAGAGATTAAAAACACAGAGGGGAAAAAGGGATGGCATACAATTTAGTCTAATAGCTTTTACATTATAAATAGTGTCAGTAAAAAGATGTTATTATACATCTTGGGTTTCAGCAGAGCACGTGTTGAAGCCATTTATGGGTCTATTTCAGGTTGGTGTTTTGACTGGGAATAGATGGGGGATGAGGCAAAGCCTGTCACTGTGACTGTCTTCCTGCTCAGCTCCCTCACTTCTTATGAAGTGTTTTCTATTTTGAAATTAAACACTTCCCCCGAATTCAGACATGTGTCCTGCTTTTGACAGACGACCTTGACAGATCCCAATCCTGTCTCCTTTGCTCCCTCCGAGCCAAATACGGCTCATTTTATCAATTCTCTGAGAGATCTCTACGGGGAAAAACATTCATATAAAACATCTTCTTTTACTCTAATGCAACATGATGAGTGTTACGAGCAGAAACTTGAGTAGATGCTAGAATATGGCCTGAATACTGGAAGATTTCACTAGTTTCCCAAGTGTTTTAGTTCTAAATTGGATTTGCCAACTTAACTACAATCAGTTATGTTGAAAATGTATGTACTCTTCCATGCTGCAGATGACTGACCTTATTCAATTTACATGGCATTATTACTCTTGAGTTCTGGACTGCAGATATGAGCTGAGTAAGTGCTAGAGGTGTGCATACATACTGTGAACCCACTGTACACATAACATATGGCGAGTGGGTTGACTGAGGAGCAGGGAGAGATTGTTCCTTATAATCTTGACTGCATGACTGCACTACTCAACTACAGTGTAAGGCTATCCAATTTGAATCTCTTTGCGCTCCAGTAGACTGCCCACTTTCAACTTGCATGATGCTATGAATCATGAATCTTAAGTTTAATGACGCTTCATGAACAGCTCTTCTGAATAGGGTTCACTGTGAGGAGAAGCAGTTCAAAGAAGTTAACAGGTGAAGTATTGGGTGCAAAATGGACGAAGCACTCCCATAAATCTCCAAATCTTAGGCTGACGTTTAATTGAAAATTAAAGGAGGAGCATGAATGGGATGTTGCACGCTGGCAAACAAATTAAAAAATAAATAATGGACAAGATAAATACATAATAAATAATAAAAATAATAAATCATTCATTTGTCAGTTACAGCTCATGCAGTGTCAGCAGCCCATGTGCTGACAAAGACTTGTCAGGGAGTACATACTGTATACTCTCATTTTAAAATGTTTGCACTGGTTATGGGTTAGTCATATATATTTCAGTTTAAAAATTCTCCTATTGACTTTTAAGCTATTAAAGAATATTGCCCTATCTTATATGTAAATAAGTGCCTGCGAGGTCCTTTAGATGTCTGATTAGCGTGACTGTTCCTAAGGCCAGAACAAACAGACAGAGGCAGCATCTGTCAGAGGTTCATCTTATGTGCTTTCAACTCTGTGATCCATTATTTTACCTAGTTTGATTTTATTTATTTTGAAATTTATAATTTCTTTAATCGTGTTTTTTCTTTTCTTGTTCATTTCTCTTCAAGGGGCTGTACTCCAGAGGATGTTCACTGACTTGGACATATTAGTACAGGTTTTGCCATGATACTGACTCACCAAAGGTTGGACCTTCCAGATACAGGTGTATTTACTACAATCAAATGAAACCTCTTGACTACACACAGGTGATATCCATTTAACCAATTATGTGACCAACAGGCTCACAGTAATACTTAGTAAAACATGTCTTTTTAATTTAGATCACTGTGTAGAGATCTGTTTTTAGTTTTTTCAGTTTAAAAAAAGTCACATTAAATCAATGTTGTTGGCCCTGTATTTATATCAAATTATATATATATATATTATGTCATTATATCAAATTTTTGTAAAATAAAAGTTGGGTAAGAAAGTAAAGATTTATTTTTATGGCATGTTTCAAAACAAAAGTTACAAAGTGCTTCACAAAAAAACCCATTTTAGCACAAAGTGTCAAACATGTAGAATAGTAACAAAACAAAAACAAATTTACTGATGATTAATCCAGGAAACAAAATGACTGTTGTTCATCACAAAATCTGTTTTGATGCCAGAGCGCTGCCTGTCTAACCCTGTGATGCCTGAGGAAAAAGCAGACATTTCCCGATCCACTTGAGTAAAATTCCTTCCTGTTTCAGAGTAACAAGATTTTCAGCGCGGTGGGTTTGGGAGCGAGGCGGGGAGCAGCATCTCTGGAGGAGAAATCGTGGATTTCCACAACCAGGGTTCAAGTGAAGTGCGTTTGAGCATGTTTGTACTGAGCACGGATATGTGAGCACGGATATGTGAGCATGACATTGGACGTCTTCTTTTTTAGTCTCTCTTAGATGCACACATACACACACACACACTTACAACCACGGAAAGCTTCACAAGACAATAATAGGAATGGAACAGCAAGGAAACAGAAGCTCTTTTTAACCAGCCAGCTCCATGTCAATATTACTCTTTCCCCCCCACACAAGTCTATGTCTCTGTTTCCTTCTACACACACATCCCCTAACCCAAAACACACACACACACAAATGCACAGTACATCTTTTTTTTCATATTGCCATTAAGCTGAGAGCCTAAATGATCCTGGTGCTACACACACACACTCTCACACACCTGACTACTACCTTCTCTAGCCATTCTGCACTCACGCCACTGATGGATTTTTCCCCCAAAATATTTGCTCTGTAACACAAGCTAGTCTGTCTTGTGTTTTCACTTCAAACAAAGCTATTAATCACCTTAATCGCCCTCAATTAACCCCCTACACCAGATGCTCACTCCGCACGTCATACGAGTAACCACTCGCTCACTTGCTCATGCAGTCACCTCTGCCAAACAGGTGATGAATTGCTACCACAAGGCAATCTCCGCCACAGGCTAATTCATAGACTATCACAGCTTCAGATGACAAAACATTAGCTGGAGGGAAATGATGAAAACAGCCACAGGGAGGCCAATGGAGATTAGCGATACAAAAAGTGCAAAAGCATATGCCCAAAGCTGTGTGAGTGCACATGCACAAGGCCTGTTTCTCAGACTGAGGTGTTTAATATCTGCTCACCGTATTTAGGAGACAGGGAATCCCGAGAGCACAGAAACACAAAACACTCAAGAGAGTAGCACTAAAAAAGGAAGAACAATTTCAATTTCCAAATTCTTAAAGGCAGTTTAGTTCCGATCTTGTCCCAATTTTTCAGAAAGGCAGCATGAAAACGTTAAAAAAAGAATAAAACAAAAGAAATAAAACTGCAACAAGTAAGAGTAGTAAGGATAATATAAAGTGCAGGTGGAATTAATGAAAATTTGAACATGTTGCACCTCATTTTCAGACACCTGATTATCTGAGCAGAAGGGAGGAAATCAGATAAAACAGAGGATAGAAAGGATTTGCCAATATGAATTTTGTTTTCTGAGACCTATTTTGTTTCCAGCATGCATATACACTTTTTGAGCAAAATTTACACACTATTGACTGTAAACCATTAAAAAACTGAACAGTTAAATGTTAACTAAAGCGACCAATTGCTCTATGGCTCTGATAAAGGTTCTCTGACCATTCAGTTGAACTGAAATGAAAGTTATTTCTTACTAATAAATCAGTATCTTCTGTGTTTGTTTTGACTTGCCAAAAAAAGAAAATTGAGTTTTGTTGTTAGCTGTAGCTTAGTCCCATCTGTGATTTGAGCACTCTGTATGTTAATACGTTCCCTAAGTTACTTTGTAACTCCGTACGGAACGCATACCGAGTGCTGAAGTTACAGGACTACTTGTTGCTGCGAGTTTTAACAACTGGACCCACGAAAGAGAGACAGCTAGCTTCCACTTTCCAAGTGGAGGCTAGTTAGCCTAGCTCGCTAGCTTCCACTTTCCAACTCCCAGTGGAATACAATCCTCCTGGAAAGGGTCTGACGTTATAAATCGCTAACATTTGTTAACAGATGCTATGTGTGCTTGTTGAAAAAAGGGGAAATCGTCTTGTAACAACATTTGCAGGCTACAGGCCTCTGACGTGCTCCAGTCAGTAGCAAACCACAGAAGTTCACATCACATCCCCTAGCAACGGCAGCTCTCAGATGTCAGTCAGCTGTTGCCATGGGAAACACCCACCCAGAGGCTTGAACCTTAGACACTAGACAAACATGTCCAAATATATCCACTTTTGAAAAATAGAAAAATATGCGAATAAATAATATTATATTTTTCTTACACCAAAAGCAATGACAATCGAAATTTCAGTTTGGGCCGTAAAGGAGCTCAGGATAACCAGCTTTTTTTAAGAGATTAGCAATGTTACTAGTGGGGTCAGCTTCTATCCTTGCACAGCCGATTGCTCATTCGGTTACTTGCACTGGGTACACTGCCAAATGTTTGATATCCAAGATGGAGGTATGTTCCTTTGAACCACAGCTTGTGGCACTCTTCCGTTATAGCCTTGCATGTGCTGGATCACAGCAGATGATGCCAACCGTGCTTGTTGACAGCAAGGAGCACAAGTGCAGATTTAATCAGACACACTTGTAGCACTCACTGGGTCATATCTACATGGTATGGTGTTGTCTTTCTTTGTCAAACACGAAGGGGAATTAAAAACGGGTGGATGAGTTGCCAGGTCTTATTGTGCTGTGGCGGTTATGGCTCATTATAAATGGGCGGTGGAGAAGGTGACAAGGACTCCAATAGATAATCAGCAATAACTTAAGAACATCATACTGAATTGAGCACGATTATATTACAGTGATGTAGTCATTATGTATTGAACATGAGATGCTCCCTGAGCTCTGATCACTGACCAAACATGTTTATGGTGCTTTTGGGAGCTGCACAGAGCAACTAGACTGTTACACGGAGGCAGCAGGAAGAGGACCCAAGCGCAGGCAGATCAGGAAAACACAAAGCTTTATTTCTGACTTATACACAGATTCAGGCAGGCAGGTAAGCAGGCAGATACCAACAAGGGGTAGTGGTAACAAAAACATACAGGTAAGTCACCAGAAAAACAGAACACTGAGCAAATCTAAACTCTGGACACACAGAACACACGCAACCTAGAATAATGACACGACAGGGAACAAAGGAAAAAGGACCAGTATAAATAGGAGAGCAAACGAGGGAAACAGGTAGGTGCGCAACAAATCACAGGTGAAGCAAAACAACAGACAATCAAGACAAGGGGAGACACTAGGGCAAGAACACACAGGAACCAAGACAGACCAAACTTCAAAATAAAACAGGAAACTTAAACAAAGAGTCCACATCATAATACTTAGAGTCCAGATCGTGACATAGACTTGAGTAAAGCTTCACAGTGACTTGATCCAGGAGACATCAACAGTTTTTAATACAGGACGGGAACAGCTAAAGTTCAAGTAACACCTTCATAAGTATGAGTATGAACTTGCAAAGGTTAGAGAACAATTCCCTTCCTGCTCAACCACACAAAAAATGTTCAGAACTTAGAAAAAGCTTTCAATCCACAACCACATATCCCAGCTAAGACTGGAACCATCTGTCAATCAAACAATAAATACTCAGAATCTGTGACTAAATGAATGGCATGGAAAACATTTAGGCTATATGAGAACTTCAAAGGTGTAAATCCCAGCCCAAGATATTGAGATATTTTAAGATATTGCCTTTTGGAATCTAACCTTGTGTACTGTGTCCTTCTCTGCGCCTGAGTCATCACTGAACATAATTCAGGGTTTTGCAAAATCATCCAATATTAACGCTCTGACTGGTCAACCAAATCTAATTAGTTGTCAAAATGCATCAAGGTGGGTGCAGCAAAAGACTGATGCCAAACATTATTCTGTATTACAACAGATTTTTTCCCACTGGGGATCAATATCTAATCATATCTTAAAGATGTCATATAAGCCTTTTTTAAAATATTATTATTATTTGGCTCTGACAGCTTGGACTTCTTAAAATACACTTGTAAAGTCAATAACTTTAATTTTGGTTGTTGCTTGTAGTCACAAATATTTAATATTGTAGAGAAATATTTAAAACCAAGTTTTTAGGTCAGCTTTAAGTAATTTGTTGATTTTAATCCCAAGGAGAGCTACATAGGAAATTCGGAGTTGTGGAAGTTAAAGGAGATGCACCTCACCCTCCCCCAGCAAATATTGTTGAAGTACCCATAAGTGCAGCACAGCTTGATGTATATTATGCATTGTACAGTATTATGTATAATCTTTACAATTACAAGCATGCAGTATTGTAACTAAAATGTCCCAGAAATGTTGTGCTCACCACTAGCTTTTTTACCCGTCCATTCAATTGCAAACTGGTAGATTTATCTAAAGAAAAACTAAATAAATCTAGATATTTGAGCACAAAAACCAGTGAGCAACATCATAGCGCATGCTTGAGAAAACCTGTAATAGTGCTAGACCTGTCAAAAAGACCCAGTTGGGGATATGCGTTCCAAAAATTAGAAATGTTCTAATAAGAGAACTGTTGCTTTAAGTGCAATTCAGAATGGATTCAGTCTATGTCCAATTGAAACTGATGTAAATTTAAGGTGGCCTAAATTGGCCTGAAATTGCAGTGTGTGGTTACCACTATTTTCTAACAATCCATCAAACTAATGTCTCGGCCAGAAAAAGACCCAATGTCTAACAGAAAAGCTTCAGTCATCGCAGATTAGGAGCATATTCGTAGACACTGGCCACACTGTTACAGGCAAAAGGAAAGAAACAAAAAAGACAGCAGACCGAGAGACAGATCAGTGGAAGGATTTAGTCGTGTGTCTCTCCTCGCTACGTAACTGGTTATTACAGCGGGGCAGTGAAGGCTTGGAGGCCCCCTGACTATCATTTATCATTCATCATACGAGGAGGGAAAGCCTGTCCTTCCCTCTGTGAGTTTCCACTTGGAGTAGTTAAGTTTCCGAGCACTAAATCACTGCCCTATAGCGAGTCTCCGACACCCAAGTGAGAGTGAACGGCGAATGAATGAACGGCGGGAATTAGGTTGCCGTTAACTCACTGAGCCGAATCACTGACAGACAAATGAGAAAACACAGCGGTGACGGTGCTGACAAATGGAACTACTTTCCTCTCAGAAAATGAGGGAGTATTATAGTTTGTGGATGGATGAGCGACAAAAATAGGAGTGACGTTAACACGTCCTGCTTAACTTTCAGGGGGTTCACGAACAAGCAAGGAGGCCAGCACTGTTTGAGATTATATTGATTATAAAGGACATGTTGAATATTGTAGCACTGGGTCTACTTTAAAAGCCTTTTTTTTTCATTTCAGATCATTTTTCCTTTGTCTAACAGGATGTGAATAAGCTGTACAGGCCTACCCGTACTTGCAGAGGACCTATTTGATCTGTGGTGAGATCATATTTGTTTCTACTTTGAGTCATTGCATTTATCACAGACATAACAGGCCAATATTCTGTATTCAAGTAGGCTTTCAGTATTAGTCTGGCTCCTCAGAGAACCTTTCAAAAAAAATGTAAAAAATGAATTAATCGTAGCCAGTGCTTTTTCATAGGTGTCAGATTCCATAAAAAAAAGTGTGTCTGAGAGTGTAAGTGAAAGCAAATGTGGGAGAAAGATCGAGACAGAGGAGGCAGACATTGTGTAGACAGAGAGACAGATAGAAGTAAAGAGAATGGAGACAGCAAGACTGCTGATTGTCAGACTGCGTGTCAGTCCTGACGCCTCCACCTACTCCATCCCCTCCGTCATCCCACAATCTGCCCATCACTCCCCAGTCTCAGACACATCACTGCTTTGCGCTTGATACTGATGCTGCTTTGTTGTGTAAAGCACATATGAATTCAGTTTGAGAAATAACGTTTTGTAGCAAGAAGTCATAACTTGCAAAATTCTCTTTGTGAGCTGGAATATTATTTGTTGCTAACTGAGGTTACCTAATCCATCATTTTACAATTTTAAATAATTTCTTTCTTAGGAAAATTGCTGAAAGTCTGACTCATGTTAAAGAGCATGAAGCAAGAGGACCATAAAGATTTGTTTCTGAGAGAAAAAATGATGGTTTAATTCTGGCGCGATAGAAGTAAAAGAGCATACACAAGATTAGATCATCTTAAATCTGTGCACAATGTAAGTCTCTCCGATTAAAAGAAATGCATGTTGTTTGTTGCCTGGTGACTGTTTGTTTTGTTTATATGAGACTGATACCATCCAGCCTCTGTGCTCCAATCTGTGCAATATCTGTCTCCAGGCTCACAGTTAGATGGTGATTTGTTCAAAGTTGGAGAGGAAGAAATTGTTGTAGTACCATAAAGCACAAAGTATATGGTCAAAATATGACAAAAAAATGAGAATCTTGAGTATTGTAACTTTAAATTAGTCTTTTTTTTTTCAGGGACGCAGCAGTGCAGGGACATGGGAGAGAGGGGATGTTTTTGACTGTAATGAAGAAAGAGGGAAACCGCTGCAGCAATGAGCTGCTACTCAGCAGTGATGTGTGAATATGAGTTTGTTTGTTTGCTGCGTCTTGCAAAGTTAATGCGCCACGAGCACACAATATTCAAAAACGCAGAAATCCATGCACACAAACAAATCAAACCTCAGTGACTTCTACATAGAGGGAAGTTAGTGTTCCAGACACACACACACACACACACACACACACACACACACACACACTGTGTATGTCCAGCTGTGTCAACAGGTGCACATTTATTTAGTTGTACTATGGTATTAGACTGTGAGGCAGGGGGGCACTTACACAGTGACTGTATGTATGCACATTTGTGTGTAAATGTGTGTTTTTGGGGCGATAGGTATAATGACTGTAATTAATGGTCCTGCTCCGTTGGCAATGCATCATGTTGTGTCACCACCTACTGCCATTTCGTCCAAATACAACCCATATAACTAATCACACTTCAGTAGGCAAGCATACTCATCAGCACACAGAGTAGTGTGTGTGTGTGTGTGTGTGTGAGAGAGAGCGAGAGAGAGAGCGAGGGGGAGAGAAAGAGACATAGATCTGGGACTGAGCTCTCGACATCTGTCATTTTAGAGAGCGTCACAGCAGCCAGGAGGGAATGGATAATAATCCATGTGGGACAAATTAGGACACCGAACATGAAAACCCCCCCCACAGAGGATGGAGACAACAGCTCCCTGATGAAGGTGTTTTTGCTGAAATGTTCCAGTGAGCCATGCTAATAAATAGGGTTTCTTTTTTTCTTTTGGGATTCAATACATTTAGTTTGTTGTTCCTCGGGGAGAAATTTGCTCTGGACACATTACTGCTGCCTGTAATCAATGCAGACACAAAATAGTACAACACAATGTAAATAATACAATGTAATACAATACACACCAAATGTGGCACAAATTTAGAATTATGGGTTTTGGCTTTTTGTGGGTAAATGATTGCGCAGTGATTTATGTCCTTGTGTGAGATTCCTTTTTTACAAGTTCAGTTTTTCATTCCAATGCAAACAGAGGTTTTGCGCTTGTGTTTAAGGTTGTTTTGGTTAGACGTGTGAAACTCCACCACAGTGTTTTTTTACTACACTATATACTGCTGTGTATTTGAAGCAATGAAATTGTCTTCTTTGTTATAACACACAAGACCAATTAAACCTGCTTTATTTGCGTATTTGTAGTCAAGGTGCACATAACCACATTTTATTAATGGCCAAAAGATGTTGGGTTTGTGATTTTGGTTTTACAGCGACCCAGCAAATAGCTTGAAAACAGAGAGATAGGAATGTTAGTTTGAATATGAATGTGCATGTGTGTCTGGTTGTTTATATGCATATGGACTCTTTATATTTAGTGCCAAAAGTCCTGATAGACTCCAGGGCTCGCAAGCACAAACTTGCACACTTTGGCCCTGTTTACACCTGGCATTAACATGCGTCTTGGGTGATCCGAAGTGGACAGCTCTAAGTACAGGTGTGAATGCACCCAAGACGCATTGAGGATGCATTGAGATCCGATCGCATATGGCCACATTCTTTTAGCAGTGTGTACGCATATGTGTCCTAGGCCACACTGAAGGACCGCCTATTCAACTGACGTCCTCTGTGTAAGTGGAAGTACATACTCATTCACGCGCCAACAGCGTCGTTTTAAAATGCAAAACAACAAGAGGAAGCCACAACAATAAAATTTTTTTATTTATTTATTTATACTTTTAATTTCAGACTAGGCACGGGAAGTGCATTGCTGCCTCCTGACGGTTAAAAACAACTACGCATTTGATCTTTGCAAATGGAAATGATGTACGTGTTTGAGTGGTCACTTGAGACGCATGTGGAGACGCATTCTAATGCCAGGTGTGAGCTGACGTACTGTCCACTTCAGATCCAACAGGGATGTGATGAATGCGTCTCCGCTCTCCAGAGAGATTCACACAGAGACGTATTCTCTGAGGACACAAACCCAGCAAGCTGTCACATAACTGGCTTCAAGCTGTTACTTGGCAGATATGAATTTTAAATAAAATGTTTGCATTACAGAGAAATAATTAATTAATTAAAAAAACCGCTCAAACTTCATAGCTCATCTAAACTGTGCTATCAAGATTTAAAATCTGCTCAAACTAACTGGTGAATGATACTAGCAGTTTATGCCATGTGGCTGCAAACAAGACTCCAGGTTTC
Organism: Maccullochella peelii; assembly: GCA_002120245.1. NCBI lineage: Eukaryota > Metazoa > Chordata > Actinopteri > Centrarchiformes > Percichthyidae > Maccullochella > Maccullochella peelii. The sequence continues at coordinate 51,455 of LKNJ01002066.1, forward strand.
AGTAACAAACTGCGAGTGTATGGGTATCAGCCAATGTTTTACACCTCTGCTGGTGTCAGAAAATGTTAAAAATGCTAATTTAGTGTCATTGAGATAATGAGCTTGATTCTAAAATTAGATACACAATCCACCCACTCTGACAAAGTGTAGCTGAATACATTTTCAGTATTTGAAGAACAGAAGCCTTTGATGCACCTTGACTTCTACTTTCAAACCTGTTTCTGGAGAGATGAATCATCTCAATGTGTTGCTGACAGCACTTGTTCCTGGATATAAGCTACACAACCGTGCCTGCTAAAAAATACATTACTAATTTGGTTTGCTGAATATGTTTTAGAGGAAACATAATGGCTGACCGGATTACGCTCAATACCAACTTTATTTTCTAATTATTCAATCCAGGAAGTGTGGCATTCCCAAACCCCGGAGAAGTCATTGGTAGGGTCGGGCGGAAGTTGAGGTGAATGGTTAGGTGCACAAAGCACAGGACTTTGACACTGGAAACCATTGCTTTAGTAGCCTAAAACTGCACTTGGGTAGAGAAAGATCATGGATTTGGTTAAATAATAAAAGTTATTGTTTTCCAATTGCTTATGAACATAATCTTTAGGATGTGTAAGTACGTGTAGAAGTGTAGAAGAAGAATACATAATTGGCACCAAGGAAGAATTAACGAGTTTTTGCTTATAAAATCAGAACATGAACTGTTTATGTGCTGAGGATGAAAATCAACGTTTCAGAGTCACTGTTGCCTAAGAATTGCAGCCTCCAATGTGGCCTTCAGAGAGTGTGTTACATCACCTGAATGCCCTTTGTTGTACTTTACTAACCCTCCAGCTGTAATTCATTATTCTTACACCACACAGAAGCCACCCCCACAACATTTTTTTCCAAGTCACACCAGCTACTGCACCAACAGCCCTCTCTCTCTCTGCAGCACACACAAATTCTACAGATTCTCTCTCTGTGTGTCTTTGCTGTGTTAAGAGGCCAGCCGTGGCAGAACACATGCCTGGATAAAGGAGGCCTCTCCAGCTAGGTGTGTGTGTGTGTGCGTGTGTGTGTGTGAAGTGGAGATTGTTGGTGTCGGCTGTAACCAGATCGCTGTGTTTGGCTGGTGAGGAGTGACAGACAGCAGGATGAACTGGCAGGACTTCTTTCTTTCCAGTGATCCCAGAAGAGACGGACAGAGGAAGGAAAAAGACAAGCAAATGTCTGCAACTCTTGGGCTGCAACTAACACTTTTCATTATTGTGTTATTTTCTTTCCTTTTTTTGATAAAGCTATTTATATTATTATTATTATTAATTTTTATTATTTGTTTTCGTAATTATCTAAATAATTATCCCACTACTGAGAACACAAAGGTCATCTCCTCAATATTGTTTCTAGGAATTTGAGGGTTTTAATCACCTGAGGAAGAGTTAATATTCTATAATAAAACACAAATTACACTGGGTTTTTAAGGCTGATTCTGGTGTTTTCAATCATTGTCGATATTGTCAATATCTTTAAATTGGACTGTTTCAAGGCAAACAGTTTTTTAAAAGAATTTAAAAGTCAGTCAAAAGTTAGGATTGAAGGAATTTGGACTCATGCCTCAGCAAATTACACATCACATGTTCCCAGAGGCCTATGGTGGCATCCTAAAATTGCATATTTTATCCTAGTTATCTAAAAATGCAAGCATTTTCAATTTAAAATAATATAACGTAGAGAAAAAGATGCAAATCCTCACGTATGAAATGCTGAAACTTGCCATTTTTGCTTTCTCAAAATAGTTGACTATTAATTTTCTGTCCATTGACTAATTGATTAATCAGCTTCACTTATTACTAATAATTTCAGAACTATGTACTCTTCATCTGGCTTCAGTGTTAACCTAAGTGCATATAGAAAAGTAATACATCATTGGCAGGACGTCAATGTCCGTTAAAGATGAAGCTTATTACGAGACATAATGTGGCTGGAATGAGGCCCTCTGCACATAAACAGCTTTCACTGTTGTTCTGTGGCTCCATGCATACAACTCACATTACGAGCACATTATTTTCTGACACATTACAGTATTAGAGACATATTAACACTTGCACAAACACACACACACAGACATACTGGCACATTTTAACAGGAGAGCTGTAAAAGGATGGACTGTCAAGACACTGCCAGGTGAAAAGTGTGATGATGGGTTCCTGGCAGTAGCTGCTGGCAGAGGACCACCACCCAATGTAAAGCCATGTAAGCCTCCAGGTGTGTGTATACAGCAAGTGCATGTGTGTGTGTGTGTGTATGTGCGTGTGTGTGTGTGAAGCTATATATTGTACATGTCCTCCATCTCTGTGCTGGAAAGTGCCAGTCAGCAGTTCAGCCGCCGTGGGAGAGCACAGGGGAATGCTTAACCAACAGAAGGCCGCCCCACCTATCCTTTAACTTCACACACTTAAACACAGACACACAAACACATCCCATCTAACATGCTGTTGCCACACATTTTACAACATAAACTACACAGCAAATGTCAGCTAAACTATTTTTCTCCTAAAGTCTATGTTTGAAGGAGCTGGAATATGGATGTAGATGAGACCGTTTGTCCTCTTTGCAGTTGAGCCAGCATTTTGAAAGTCATGTGGAAAGGGCTTCTGCATCAATCTGGAAGGGCGTGCGAAGATGAGAGAAGTGGAGCAATGGCGGAGCAGCAGAGCTCTCCATCGATCAGTCTCCAAACTCTTGTGGCTCCTGAGGCGCAAATACAAAACAGCGTTTCAGAAAATAAGTTAAGAAAAGCAAGGGCAAAACAACATTTCAGGAAACAAAAAAGCAAAAGTTAATACAAAACAAAAACCACAATGTACAGTATTACTTTAGGCCTGGCCTATTAGATCAAAATGCGTTTACCATGAACACACAACATGGGTTCCAAGGCTGCACGTGTCAAACTGTTTAACTCTTTTCATTTATTTGTATCCAATGCTTCAAAAATACCTTCAACATCTTTCTCTGAACAAGTGAGAAGTTATTGGGGCATGCTTCACGGTTATTGATATAGCATTACCTTGACAATATAAAAACATTTGACAAATATGTCCATTAAAGTCTTCTTTCAAGTACTTAGGCTGACAGTTGAAAAACAACTGGAATCTTCTTTTTGAATGTCCTTCAGTTTCTTTATGATGGACAAGCTCGATTTTGATAGGCTGCTACACCACTGACCTGCATTGTGAAGGGCTCCAAACACTGCAGTTTTAATGAGCTGTCTGTCTGGGAGTCCGTTTGGATTTAATAAGCTCATTAATCTCTATCTGCTGTCCTCCAGGCACGACCAAATCAAAAAGCGAATGTGGTTCCCATCTTTCACCTTACAGCCAGACACTCCTATTGATAAATAGTCTAATTGAAGTCCAGAGAAGAAACTGTTTACTTCTCTTCTCTCGTCTCTCATTCATTCAGCCTCAAGGTTTTCTGCTTGAAATGTTTTTGAGACAGGTAATGTCTGAATGGTGGGATATGAAAGAAATGCTAATAGAGATAGAGGGTGATGCAGAGAGTTGAAGAGGAGTAGAAAATGGAGAAAATGAGAGGACTTACATCAGAGTCACAGCCGGCTTTACTAGCTGATGTAATGGCTGAAAACTGGAGGCGATGACACCATACCTTAATGTCTTTCAGTGGACGTCTGATCCGCCATCTTCTCGGTAAGCAGCAGACGTCATCTGAACAGTAGCCATTAAATGTCTCTGTCTGTCTCTATATTAGCACAAACAAAACCAATTTTCCACACACTGAAGCACCAGTGAGGCAAGCATGTGAAAAGCTTTTCCACTTTGATTTCACCTGTACGTCTTCACTTTAAACCCTCATTTTACATTTCTGCTTCATCTCTCAATCAACTTTCAACAAACTTTTAGCAAATCTCAAGTAGTGGTAAATGGTTCTCAAATATTTACCTCAATGGCAATGAGAAGCAGGCCTTCCTTTGGATCAAGCTTACATTAGAGACAGGCTTTATTCTTAACTTCCTCCATGTTTATCTATTTTTTAAACACGTGATCGCCCCCTGGTGGCTGGCTGCAGTATAGCTCATAAACCTGGCCCCCTTTATATTAGCGGATGGGTCATGGGCCAAACTGAAAAATCAAAGTACACGTCAAATAAAATTTTCCAAAAGATGGTTTCTGTCATTTTAGGTAGTTCTTATCTCACTCATGGATGTTCAAGTGTTCATTTTTCTGATAAGTTTGGTTTTAATTTGTTATGTGATGCTATAAAAAGGGGACGTGATGTCATGATTAACAACTGTGAGTGTGCTCGCGATTGGTTTAGGCGGGTGTATAGGTGGGAACTAGATACCGTGGCTCGACACTACGCGTCGTCCATCTTTATATACAGTCTATGGTTTTGATTCACTGATTAATTCCAGTCGTTCTAATTTGCCTTGGTTTTCGATCAGTCTTAAAGGTACCCTGTGGACGTTTTGACCACTAGTAACGCTATAGAGCACTGTTTTATGAGCGGGACCCTGTCTTGTTTGTATTTCGTACATACGCACAAGGACGCACGTGCACTCATATGAGCACTTGGGCAACGTGATACACATTCCTGCCGATGGTTTCATACTATCATACTATACCACTGATCGGCGGTTGGTGACATGCCAACAAACACACCAATGCACCAGAGAAGGCATGGAAGAAGAGCACTGCTAGCCAATGTAAATGATACAGGTTTCAAAATATTCAAAAATAAATTGGCTTTACAAATGTTTTATGAGGAAGGAAATGCATCCAACAACTTTCTTAGGCCTCAAGGATACATTATGCATATTGGTGAGAAACAGTGAAGGTAAACAATAGCTGACTTTGTTACAAGAAATCTCCACAGGGTACCTTTAAGTTAAGTTGAATGAAACTCAAAACTTCCTGCACATTTTTCCAGCTTTCCCTTTATTGGTAAACTTTCATTTGAGACTTGGTCATTATTTGAATGCCAGCTTCTATATGAGAATTTACTGCAGTTAAAAATAATAATAAAATAAAGAAAAAGCGGAAGCACATTAATAAGAGCTTTACACTGAACAAAGCCATACCGAGTTAAATGTGTGTTAAGATTAAGCACAAATGTTGTACTTGAGTGAAATATCTTTAACTTCAGAATCCAGCCTCTCATGTGTCAAGCCTCTCCTAGTTCCTAGCAAACACTGAACAACAGCAGCAACCCGACCCCTCTTTTGTCGCTTGGGGTAAAGTGGTAGCCGTTGACAGATTTGACATTTAGCTGTACTGTCAACAGGAGTAAGAGGGAAAAGGCTGGAGCTGCAATTTAGTTCTGATTTCTCACCCTTCACAAATTACGCTTTTCCAAGCTCAGATGTGTAGTAATCATTCAAGGACAGGAAATATTTTCAGTCAGAACACACCCAGCACTTTATAAAGCAGAACATGGCCAAGATTTCCAGTAAAGTTGCAGTGAAGGGAGATGATAGGGAAATCTTACTGACTTGTGACTAATGTAGATCAGAGCTTTTGTTGTACAACATGCATCAATGACATCTCATATTTCGGAATAGATTTGAGACTTCCTTTAACTTAATGTTGTTGCCGGGTAATGTTACATTAACTCCTGAGTGAGTCACTTTTTCTTGCAAAGGGTAGCGTGTAGAAACATAATCTTTTCTGTGACCTTAGCCATCATCACACCTTATTATATCTGTGCTGATACACACTCGGTGATGGCTAACTACGCCTTGAACCTTAAACTCCCTGCCAAGTTATATACGGCCCGTTTTAGGTTTCCTAATTGATGGCTTGACATATTTATCATCCCTGCATGTCATGGCTGGTTCGGAGTCTTTCACTAAGTCAGTATTGGAAGTGATGAAGTGGCCCTCTTCACTTTCAGTGTCTCAAATCACTGCCAGATGAAAACCCCATATCTCCAAACAGCCAGCTCTCCAGGACTTGTACAAAAAAGGCTTTTTTCTGATTGATGACAGAAGAAATGATGTGGTGTATTGTGAGTGGATATGAATGTGTCTAATGGGCCAATGAGCCATGATATGCACTGAACACACAGAGAACCATGTCAAATTTAAACAGAAATAAAGTGTTACTTTGGAATTACAAGATTTCCACACTGCAGCGACGCTATCTTTTGAGGTCTTTTTCTGCTGGCTTGAGCTCCTTTCACTCGAGGGGAATGAATGACTGCCAAGCCGTGACAAAGTCAGATCTTTTTCCCAAACAAAGTGGCCACTTTGGCCAGGAATTTGACATGAGTGATAACCCCATCGTTCTCTCCCAACAATCTTCCTATTCATGAGATCTGAGCCATGGACACTTGGGTTTGTGTTATTAGCCCCACAGCTACAGAGGGTTAATGATGCAAACCAGTGAGGCAGTAAACATCACATCACAGCGCTGCTTATCTGAAGGTTGGAGAATGTGAGGTTGAGACAACAGGGTAACATTGAAGATTATTTAGATTTTCAATTCTTGGAATATTATTAGTTTCTGCTGAATCATTTCAGGAATCAATAAACAGAATTTAAAAGCCTGTATATCAGCAAATTCACAGTTATAAAAGATTTGGGACCAGGATTGGGTTGCACCAGCTAGCAACAACTAGTTAGTTCCACTAGTGGAATGTTAAGAAATGTCCTTGCTAGTAAAGAAATAAGTAATGTGTAAATTGTTTGCTAGGAAACATCTGTGATGTGTCCAATCAAAATCAATCAACTATGTAAACAGAAAGTCACTTTAGCATCACAAGCTGTAACATAACTTCCAAAAATTACAGTTTTAGGGGGACAAATTATATATTAATCTTTACTGCTAAAACTTTGTAAACGTAGGTATTACTTGTGTGTTTCGGAGTTAGTAATATTCATGCTGTTTTTAGTGAGTGAAAAAACGATTAAGCTAACCAAGCTAATGTTATTTGGTTATTTAGTCTAACATTATTAACACAATGTTTTGTAATGTGATGTATGTTATGTTATGATTTATGATATCATTATAAAACAGCATTTCATCACGTCAGGTCAGATGTTTCGACAATTTTCCCATTTTATATATATATATATATATAATAATATGGAATATATTTATTCCATATTAGGTCTTTTACTCTGCACTCCACATACTGTATAGCAAGCTAACATTAATTTATATTTGGGTACTTAAAATCTAAATTCTGCATGAATAGAGCTTGTCAGCACTCCATTAATGGTGGTCTATTAATGGTGATTTTACTGCCAACTGCCAAGCCCACCATCAGTTTTTTATGGTCAAGATCAAGGATTTTGTCCTCATTGTTGGTCTGCGTCCCTGTAATCCTTTCACTGGCAACATTGTCTAGCCTGAAATAGAAGGCTGTATCTTGCCCTTAATGCTGTGAATACCAAAAGTTTTTTTGAATGGTAAGACACTGGGCAAGTATTGGGCTGAAAATCAGTCATTATTGAGATAACTGTATGAGCAAATGCATGGACAGGGATTCATGGCTCATCTCACTTTTTTAGGCTACATTTACTGATGTTCTCCAAATTATTGTTTCACAAGATGTTTTGAAAAGAGGATGGGGAGGGCTGCCATTAAAGTCACAATGTGATCTATTCTGTTATTTCACAGTGGCAATAAAAAAATAATGTGAAATCATAAAAAAAAAGAGGATTGCTTCATGTTGCGATAAAAGCATGTGTGAGCTGTCATACTTCGGTGCTGCACAGACAACCAGTAAGAACATAAAACCTTTAAATTGTTTTTCACTTTCCCTAATGCGAGTCTTTTCTCCTGATATGAATTAATTTGGATAAAATTCTCCCAAACAAATTAAAAGGTTGGATATGCCTGCAAACTCTTTTGAACTTACTGAAATGGGATTTCCACTGCTCATTATATTAAGCTACATGACTTTTCTCATCTTCTGTCTTCTCCCACTCTCCAATTTATAACCTCAAAAACTACATGGTATAGAAGGACAGCTGACAAGAAAGTGATATGCATTTTGCTTTGTGGTACACATGTTAATTCTTCTTTAAGATACCTGTGGGAGTGTGAGAGACAGGATGACACAGGGTGTCTTGAAGTTGGGTACCTGGGAACAGGTACCGTGGCTGAAATGCAGACAGACATTGACATAGTAAATATATGGTTAAAAGCAGTTTCCGTACTTTAAAAGAACCAACAGTCAAATGAGGCAAGCGAATAATTCAACAAAAAAAAAAATTCTAACAATAAATGAATATTTATATGAATCTAAATCTCAGTTTTTTACTTGTTTTCTAATGTTTTGTTTGTGAAGTACCTTTTAACTTGTTGATGATGTCACTTATTACAGATTGCCAACAGGTGGTGTGTGTATATTTAAGGTTGTATCTGACGCTTGTGTTTCAAAAAGACCATGTGAAACGTCTGTGATACAATTGCGTGCAGTCATCCTGCTTTCAAATTATGTCAGTGGCATGACCATCACCTAATTCTTTGGGGGTGTATTCACCACATGCAGATTCTGGAGGAGAAAGAAAGAGACCGTGACCGAGCAAGTGTGTATACCTGGTGTGTCTAAGATGTCTGTATGAACTGAGTGAGTGTGTGCACTCCAAACAAATACAACAATCCAGCAACCCCCAACACACACCTGCCCACATACACCAGAGGCCACATCTGGAACTGTAATAAAAATAGAGGAATTGTTATGAGTTTGCTAATGCATGAGTGTACTCTGCATGTGTGTGTGCAGCCCCGCATGTGTTATGGACTCTGGGTGGTGTTGTCTTCACCAGAAGGCCAAACACACACATTACTGAGGTGAGCGATAAGTGAGGCATTGGGGCGGAGAGCGAAAACACAATTTCTTCAGCAAATCGATGGGGTGCGAGTCAGAGTGCGCAAACAATCTCTCACATTCAAAAACATTCAGGTTTAGTTTCATATATCCATGCACACCACCTCTCTCACACACAAATAAGCACACACAAACCCAGGGGGGTGTCCTGTCTTGCCACCACTTACCCAGCTAATGATGAGCTAATCACTTGCTCGTGCTAGCAGGTAAGGCAGAGCAAACCCATCAACCTGACACACTCACTCCAGGGCCATCGCTGCTAATGAAGACAAGCTACTGCAGTTAGGAGGCAAATATGAGGAAAAAATTTGATTACGAGCCCCTTAAATGCAGCACAAGTGTTGTTGGACAAATCTGTGTTTTCAACTCAGTGTTGCCTGGGTATGGCCTTATATTTGTGCCTCAATCCTGAGCAATGGGACATTTTGAGGGTCACAGTGTCAGGGTACCAGGTAGGGAGCGGGAGCCGTTCAAAAAGGTTTCTTTAGTTTAGTCCTTACAGGGTCTTGCTGGCAGGTAGACCAGCAAGTGAACACAGGTGAGTCCAACAAAGGTAGACCAGCAAGTAAACACAAAAAGTCCAAAAGACTCAGGAACATGAACAAGAGCACAGAACACACTGACATTGACAATGAACCAACAGCAGCACAAACCACAGGGACCGGTATAAATAAGGAAGACACTGACGAGGGAATCTGGAGCAGGTGTGCACTGGGAAGCAGGTGAAGACACTCAACAGGCAATAAAGACAAGGGGAAGACACGAGGGCAGGAAAACACTAGAAACAAGACAGACCAGACTTCAAAAATAAAACAGGAAACAACAAAAACAATACCAGAAACAGACAGAGTCCACATCATGACACACAGTTCAAGTTTATTTTTATTAAAAGGGAGTACATTCATAATTATAATTATTTGGCTGTGTCGCTAACAATTATCAAATTACAGTAGCTTAGCTAACTACCTAAAAACCTAGCTACTAACTAACTTACAAGCAGAATTTCCTAAAACTAGGTATGTAACCAAAACTGTATAACTGACTTAAGTGTGGCTGTGGTGAGTCTACTCACCATTTCTCCCAGTGCTTCCCTACTTCATAATTGATAATCCTACTGGCAATCGAATTTGAGACAATCCAATACTCTGATTGTCCCATTCAAATTGTGGCACACTGTAACACTGTCAGGTTGAGTGAGCTTGCAGGCAAACATGAGTGCACAGAGCAGAAATGTTGAGAGCAAAACAGACACTGTGAGCGTTTGAGAGATGTTTATGTGGATAATAGCAAACGCTCAATACATTTATTAAGCACATAATAGATTTTTGTTTGCTCAAATTAAACAATTGCTTGCGTGATACTTTCTCTTCGAAATATAATTAATGTGCTTGCAAAAAAATCCCATTCTTTGCTCAAAATGCCCCATTGCGCACCCTGGATTGAGGCACAAATATAACACCACCCAGGCTCCTCCTGAAAAAGTGATGACAAAGATAATTATTTCAACTGTCACCGCGTTCACTTTGTATTTGATGCTAAAATACATTGGGAATTACAGTAAACATAAAGAAAAAAATGGAGAAAAAGTGAACGTAAAGCCTTACAGCCATGAAACATCAACAATCAATTGTTCAGCTCCACCACTGCGCAGCATAAAAGGTCAAAAATGTTCATTTTCATTACATGTACATATCAAATGCTGAATATGCTCTGTGTAGTTTCTGTGTTTGAGAAACTGACATTGTGGTATAGCCATCTGCAGTGTGGTCTATCCTAATCTATACTGCAGTAATCTCTGCTGTGCTCTGTCCTACCTGAGAAAGTCTCCTACATTGAGTCAAAACAGGAGATTACAGACAAGAGCAATGGTGACACAGAGCTACCATCAGATGGGAAGACAGCTTTCCCACGACCACGATGTCTCCAGTGAGCCCCAGACACCTACGAGACTATCAAAACAAACTGGGAAGCACAAGTATGGTAGGTGTGTTTGTACATGTACCAGTACATGTGGTCTGCTATCACCTGTCTCCAGTGCAAGGTGAATAGATAGAACAGTCGCACAGCAGAGGTGTGTGTTTGTATGTGTGTGCCTCTACATAAAGGCGCCCTGCTTCTCCAAAAACGAGTTGAGAATGAGAGAGAAGAATAAAAATCCATAATCAGATAAGTAAACACCCACAGTCCCTCTACTGGGGTCAAAAAAAAAGAAATCTGATAAATTATTATCTCAGTGCGTGAGGAGACAAAGGGCTGAGATGGGTGGGATTGTATCTGCTGTAAGATTAGTGTTCTGGTTGACTGGCAGCCACAGACAGAGCAGACACGGGGGTCCAGAGTCAAACCACATAACCACTTTCTCACGGTCTTCGCTAGAGATCACAGTACAGCTTAGTGTGCCCCCAAAATAATTCTTCAAATCTTTATTGTCAGCTGAGAAACTTTTTATAGTATAGGTTCATATGGTACCATGGCATAATTTGGATGATTTGTTTGGTGGAGGAGACAAGACCGTCCAGGGAGGAGGTCTTGTTGGGCATGGAAGTGACACCACGGAATATATTTTCAACCATGACCATGATCTTTCTAACCTTAACCAAGTAGTTAACCCTGTTTTCTCAAAATTTTATTTGTATACTAATTTGTTCAGCAAACAATACCACACACAAGTCATAGGGAGGCGTTTGGTGCATGGGCATACAAAGTGCAGGTCTGGCACTGGAGACCGGGGTTTGCTTCTCAAGTCCTGTATGTGTTTAGGTTTAGGCAACAAAAGTACTTTAGTTAAGGTTAGGCAAAGACCGTGGCTTCGGTTAAATGTTTCTTCTCAAATCACTGCTGACAATTTCAATTTGTAACCAAGATGACAATCTTTCCTAACCTTAACCAAGTGCTATGAGTGCCTTAACATAATCATTAAAACACTAATCATGCTTTACTCTGAGCGGATATTGAAGGAAAACAAAAGAAACACGTTGTCACGGAACGTTTTGCAGATACATTCTGTATGAACATTTTGCAATTTAGATAGAATTTTTTTTTATTTGGGGGCATTACATTTCTCTCAGAACATATTTGCTGTTGCAAATTTGAAGCGTATAAACTTGATTTATAGGAGACAGGGTTGTTACTGTTATTGCATAAACTTAATTATACCTTAACTATAGAGGTGGCAGATCAGAAAATGATCATATGAATCGTTTTTGTTACGCTCATATGGGTTGTTTTGGAAGGCAATGAAAAACAACATATTTTTTGTTAGGTATAATGAAAGAAAATCCATCCTAAACTCATTCTGCAAGAGTAAAGTCATGCCATTCCAAAATGAGATATGCACGTTTGAAAAAAAAAAAAGCTTTTTGGAGCATTTTATGCCTCTATTATAGAGTCGACAGTAGAGAGATGACAGGAAATGAGGGGGGAGAGAGATGGGGAATGACATGCAACAAAGGTCCCGGGCTGGATTTGAACAGGAGACATTGCGGTTCATAGTCTCACCTTAACCTCCCATGGCGCCCCTATGCCCTTATATTTATAATGATATGCACACTCAATATTTACCACAGGGCAATGTATGCAGAAGACATAGTTTACTCTAAATATATACGTTGTCCTTATCTTAATTTTGAAGGTTATCATACTCCTCCATTATTTGCTTATCACTGGTTATACTGGTGCATTTTCAATGAAATCAGCTCTTTAAAATTCCGTTTCAGACTGCATTTCTACAACAGAAAATCAATTTACATTTTTATTAATTGGAGCTATCTAGCAGAGTTTCAGGAGCAGGACCACACCTCAACCGAACCACTTCCGGCATTCTTATAAATACCCACCTAACCCCCCCCAGTCTTTCACTCTAGCATACTGCGCCCCTCCCCCCCGTCCCGTTTTCTCTTCTTGTTTCGTCCTCTCTTTCCTCCTTTCAATAGGGTCCTGTGAGGGGGTCCATCGTGCCCGGGTGCTACGGCGGATTCCCTTCCCGAAGCTTCCCCACAACGCAGACTGCAGTCAAAGAACAGCAAGCAAGCGTCTGCCTCGCACACCAATCATTTTTCATTAATAAATCGTTTAAACGCATCTCGTTGATGGTGTGGTCCTTGCTAGTGAAGTGGTGCTTGATTGAAAATGGTACAGCGTCCTTTGAATCTCAGTCACAGACACTCCAAGCAAAGGTCAGCAGCTACCAAAATGGAAAAAAAAAAACTACAGAGGGATTTCATTAAGGTTAAAAACCTCAGCAAACATTTCCTCCTCTTAGAAAAATATCAGATGCTTTCATTAGCCATCAAACACGTTAGAGTGGATGAGATGGAGTGTGCACCTCTCGTTTGTTATATTAGAGCAATGGTGGTGAAAACGGCTGAATAATACATGACATAGTGTTTTAATTAGCAGGCAATGGAGGGCACATGGTAATTAAAACAGAGTCTTGTGGGGAAAGGTCAGAGACAGGTGCTGGGGCATGGAGTTAGCTTGAAAGACAGCCAGTGATCTGCGAGGGGAACACAGGACTCTGAGAAAAGGCATTCAAACTACATGTAAGTCTCATTCTGTGTATATTTCTAAAGAGATATTTCTCCTCTTTTTGGAATGTGAATGTGAGAGATGTGGAAAATGTGTTCAAATTAAAAAAGTTGTTTTTTTCATGAAAGAAAGCTTTGATACTTTCTCAAAACTTACCTCATTACGGTTACCTTTGCTCTTTGGATGGATTTTTCTCTTGGTGGTGTAAAGTAAACGTACTGCCCTCTCATGCATGAACTGTATTGTTATCCAAACAGCATGCACAGAATAGTTCGCATTGAAGTTCAATTAGTGAAAGAATTTCATTGTGTTTGCTTCCCCCGAAAGATATTAGGCGACGAGACAGCACACCAGTGGTAATGGGAAAAAAGTTACTTTGTGTCTTGATAATTTTTTTGACATTTTTATTTACAACTAATGGACAAATCTGATGTGTTTTGATGTGAAGCGTTCATTAGACCACATATGATATCAATGAGTTCTCTTTTTAAAGGCCATGTCATGCAATCAACACTTAAAAGTAGAAAGAGTTGGCAGACCACTGAAGCAGTTAGTGCAGATTCATGTTAAATTAAAATATAATTTCGGACACTTTACAGCCAAACACCTTCCTCAGAGCATAAGTACTTTTTAATAGCAGGTAGGCTATTAAAAATAAATAAATAAAATATACAGTATATATACTGTATATATATATATATATATATATATATATATTTACACCTGTTCAAATGCAAGAACAAGACCCAAGATTCACAAGGCCAACAACTTAAGCAACTAAGGGGAAAATCTGACAGAATATAAGATATTTTTGAATGAATAAAAATAATAAAACAAATAAATAAATAAATACAATATGAAGGAAAAGCAAAGAGAGAGAGAGAGAAAGAAAATAAGATAACGATGGTAAAAAACATGGCATCCATGACTTAATCCAAGATTTTACATGAATGTCAACATACAGAGGCTGCCAAACAGACCAGAAAGCCATGCATTTTAAAATTTCTGTTGATGAAGCAAGCTGATAAAGTGGCACAACAAGGAAAATGGCCTGCCATTTAATCACGTCCTCAGATCTTTACAGGATAATGCTTTCAACACACTTCACCACACACTAGTCAGTCGTGAATAATTCTCCTCAGCCACATTAAAACCAAACAAAATGCTTCCTTCCTACTAACACTCAGGGGATGATGGAGATTAGATTCCCTCCATTAACACACATTACTTGACATACAAATGGCTCCTCATTAACTATACATGTTAGAATGGGAGAATGGGAGATAGTTAGCCGAAACTTTGTCATATTTGATGAACTCGCATACCTTCCCTGGCACGTGGGTGACACTGGAGTTTGAGCAAACTCACAAACGGGCCTTTTACTATTCCCAGCCTGAGGAACAGAAGAGCTGCCTTGATGATAACTCGGTCCGACACTGTGACAGGAGCCGAGGGAACAAAGCTTGACACTGCAAGCCCTCCCATCCTCCTGTAATACATATTGCTCACTCTTCCTCGCGCACATACACAAACACCACAGGGGACTTGTCACCCACCCACACTGAAATCATTGAAATCTCCCCCAGCAGCCCCTCCAGTGTTTGGGTTATTACCTGTTTCCATTATATCTTTTCACGCAGGGCCAATAAAGCTTGAATCAGGTTATGAGACGGGACACAAAGAGCTGAACATCTCAACCTTTTATTAAGCTGTCTGTTGCTGTGAAAAGCATGCGTGCACATACACACAGGCACACAAAGTTCACGCAACCATCAAAGACAGGAACGGGAGAGCGCAAAAACAAAATGATTACTTCCGAGAAGAGCAGATGGGACAGTGTGAGGGGAGGGAAGGCTGGAGGAAGAGGAGGGGAAAACCAAATGAAAGGGAAATGAAATGTGAGGAGACAAGTGGTGAGAAGGATTGTCACTGCAGCCTTGAAAGTATATCAGCGCACCCACAGCAACCACCCAACCATAAGTACTATTTACAAGATGTGAAAGTACTGTTATTTATGTGTGATTCGTGACACCACAAAGAGCAGGGTAAGTCAAGTGTACTCCAAGACAATGTGAAGAAATGCCACTCCATTTTTTTTACACACACTGCACTGTCACAAGGTCACTGGTCATCTGGGTAGCTGTTGTTACTTCCTTAAAAGTTTCTTTCTCGTTAGATGCCCACAGCTATTACAGCAAGCCAGCAGACACACATGCACTTGCACAGTCTACATGCAGTGAAAGTGTGTCAGTGTGTGTATGTTTGTGTGTTTGTGCAGAATTCAGACTTACAGCAAACAGTCCTGGTTTGTGAACTGAGAAAAAAATGCCTCAACTGTTGTCTGTCGCCCCTAAGAGAACATACGCAAGCAAAAAACAAAAAAATCACACTGTACTCAGGCTGGCTACATTTTCTCACAGTCTGGACATATTCATTCATTCAGCACTCTTCTGCTACATTTGATGGGTTTGTTTGCTCCAGGCAAACATTTTCAACATGCCACAAAACAGCAGTGGTTGGAAGGAAATATAGCGTATATTGGGATGAACAAATAGCTTCTGCAGATTAGTGGGAAGACTGCAAAGCTCTGAAAGACTAGGTACGCCCAAGATTTGTTGATCAAAATATTTCTAGTCACATAGTCCCCCAAGTAGGGAAAATTCGGGTTCAAATGTTGCAGAATTTTTAGATGTATCGCTGATACATCTCTGTCTGTAAACCAGAACATATTTACTGTAAAGCAGGGTTAAAGAAATACATGCAATATTTAATGTGACATCATGATTGCCCCCCTTGGGAATAATTTTTTTTGGTTTTCAAGTCCCTGTGGGCACAATGTTGCACCAAGAATACAAACGGAGTCCTTGTTGTGGCCTCCTTTGCAGGTTCATGGAATTGGTAGGCGGGACTATGTACTTGGGCTGAGTGGGAACACCTGGGTCCAATGCTCCAAGTCACTATCAAATCTGCCGCCTTTGTCCTCATGTTTTGTTTGGGTCACGTCCACTTACAGCCACCACAGACTTTACTACCATCCACATCTTATCTTTTTTGCAATTTAATTTATACTTTTGTGAATAAATCAGTAAATATACAGTAAGTTCATTTTTTTGTGTCTCTCCTTTTATTTGTCATGGCCCTCGAGCCATTGTCTAGACAAGCCATTCAAAATATCAAATGAAAAGAAACAGAACCTTGGCATAAAGGTTTTATTTTTTACTGGTCGGAGAAAGATGTAATTTTAATTTTGTATGGGATTCATAAATATTTTAGTTGAGTTCTTGTCTCCTAGCTACAAGTAAAAAAAAATAAAAGGGTTAAAAAAATAATATTTCTGTGGTCTGGCACCTTTTGTAATGATATTTTTTAACTTCTGAGGATATTTTTGAAAAGATCTTTTGACAGAAATAACACTGCAAAGTGCTTTAGTGCTTTTAATCAAAGAAAAACACAGCAAATGCAAAAACGCCTGCAGGATATTGTATGTTACGTGTATTTATATTATGAATACAAGAATAGCATCTATTTGAGAGCAGGGATAGGCCTTTAATTACAAAAGTATTCCGCATAAACCACATAAAAAGAAAGAAAAGAAAAGAAATTAAGAACTGCTTATGTTACATGTATTTAAAACACAATGGACAGGACAAACTGCACCACATTACACATTATTTGTGCGTTGTTGTATTTTTTAAATGTCCTATTATTCCCCCTTTACACTGTTCATCTCGGCCTTATGTATTAATTTTACAGTGATCTTCATGTATCTTAAAGAAATTACAACAAACAATTAGAATAAAAGCTTATATTTGGCTTTATTAAATATTAGAATTTTAGTTAAAAGTCTCTGTTGCTGTGTTAGTTTCTACTTCATGATGTAATGTAGCTGAGATGATACAGTATAAAGGATTACTACTGTAAAAGTGTTCAGGGCTCTTCTACTCAGGACCAAATCTGAGCGCGCCGCGCCACCGTGTGTTCGAGGCACGTTACTGCAGCGCGAGGCAGTGTTTGCTGTTGCTAGGTAACGCGCATTAAAAACAGGCACAAACTCCTACACGCCACCGAGAGCCTCTTTATTTCAGCTCAGTGCTGACAGTTTTTTTGTTTTGTTTTGTTTTTTCAACATGGCAGGAAACGAGAAACTGGATTTGGTCCATCAAAACGCAATTCACGTTGAGACGATCCGGAAAGAGCAAAGACACCAGAAACTCCACACGGAGTTCAACATCAACCCACACAGGAAATGTAAGAAGGCTAGTCTGTCCTCCTGCACCTGCTGTCTTTTCTCTTTAGCTACAGATATTAACTGTGTGTGCTCACAGGCAAGAAATTAGTATCAAGGTTGACTGATTTTCTTTTCAAGGATGGGGATTGTATCTCTCACTCTCTCTATCTTTAGTACTGGGACTAGTTAAGATAACTAGACGACAATTCTGTTTATTTTGTTTGTGGTGCTCAGAGAATTCAGGAAAAAATGAAAAGGTTAAGTTTGCTAAAGTGATCCAAATGTGAACAAAATGGTATCAATATTAAGACAATTGGAAGCTCCTGTATAGATATACGATGTCTCATTGAAAAAACAGTATTAGTCACGACTCACTTTATGTCACTATGGCTGTCCGTTAATGTATCTGTTTTTTTTCTCATAATGTGTGTGTGTGTGTGTCCACTGCCTCTTAGTACATGTCCTGCCAGACAAACCCATGTCTAGGAAACCAAAAGAAGTGATTGCAGACAACTGTAAGTTTACATTGAAACTAAAGAAAAAAAATGTTTTGCTCTTCTTTTCTATTCTGGATAAATAACAGTTAAAGACACCATCGCATTACTCCAGACCCCTGTGATTGTGTTAGAGACAATGAATGTTTGAGAGCATCTGTGTTACTGTTACTGCATATACGTTTCTGTTCTCCAGCAGACTTCATTGAGGCCATCCACGAGGCCCGCCAAGAGCCCACCAAGAAATATACAATGCCACAGACTGAGAGTCAGGAGATAGGATGGGTGTCAACTCCACTGGTGAGGAAAGCAGTGCTTTGACAATTTATTAGAATTAATAACCAAACTACAGGACATCAGGGTGACATTGAGCAGAGAGCCTGCACTTTAGCTGGAGGACCTGAATTCAAGCACATAGCCTTCTGTCCCTTAATTGTGGTAAAATTACTTTTAGGTGCAACTTTGAACCCGATAATACTTCATCTTAAAGTCTAGAAAATGTGACTTGCAGTGTGAGCTCATTAAAAAAGGATTGCTAAATTAGTGAGCGTATAAAGGTGTTATTAAAAGTCATTGGAGTGGAAAATATAAAATATGTGAGGATTTAGTTTTTCGTTTCTCAGGGGTTTTCATCGTCACCTCACAGAAAAAGGGTAGATTGCTTAAGTTTTAAAATTAACTCCATGTTAAGGGTTTTGTTTGACGTGTGACAGGATCTGTGTGTAGTTTTATGCATTGTAACTCATTTGGTACCAACAATACATCCCAGTAAAAGCTTTGACAGCAGGTCTGGCCGGTCCATAACTACAGTAGTTTTAAGTACCAAAACTGATTTACCAAAACATTTAACTGTAATAAAGCAGTCATTAATAAATCTTACAATGATTGAGCTGAGTTTTACATGCATGGGCATTTCTATGGAAGTAAACAACAGTATTGATCCTATTTCAAAAAGGTAAATGGCATGACCCCAAAAAATGACTGAAATCCCACAACCCCAGACATTGTCATAATAACTATAATTATAAAGATAGTAAAGTATTACAATGCTTAACCTGAACTTTCCATAGATTTTATAGCAGTATTCGTGAATCTTGCAAAAACATTTTTATTTCAACAATCAAACCCAAAGAAACTACAAAAGCATGAACATGTTTTCTTACTTACTCAAATGCTAATTCTGTCCATTATTTTTCTCCTCAGATCCCATCAAACCGCAGTGACAAGAGATTCAATTTCTACCGATTCAGCTCGGAAATCACCATACACAAAGAATCTGCCCTGCGTGCATCAAATTAGACCAAAGCAGAAAGAATGTAAATCTACAAAAAGTGAGCTCTACGTTCAGAATTATTTGTTTATCATACCGGTGTCATTGCCAGAAGCTGCCCTTTTGCATTTCCATCTTAGAAGGCTAAGAAAAACCCTTGCAGGGGAAACATTTGCACAAGTCTATACAAAGCACACTTGTCTGTCCCATACTAATCACATTAATGAATGGGGAAAGGGCAAAACCAACAGCTGCTCAATATTATAAAATGTCATGTCACATGGGAGATAATCAATGAGTCAAGGAGCTGAGTTAGAAAAAATAAAACAGAATTCACCAAATTCTAAAGAGCACACAGTGTAAATTAAGACGGCATGGAGGTTGGTGTAGATATTGAGGTGTAATCACAGAAACTTGCTTTAAAACCACTTTATCAAATAGGAATATAGAGAGACAATTTTGTCCACAGAACATTAAAAAAAGAAGAACAGCCATTCAACTACTCGACACTTTGTGGTAGCTCCATGTAGTCCACTCTTGGATTTACCATTTCTGCAAAGGGAGACCTTTTCTTCACCAGTCATGTCCTTTAAACGGCTTCCTTAGCAATATGGTAAGACGTCTCTCCCTCTCTCTGTGCCTTGCAGGGTCCTCCATATCAATCCAGACACATTTTAGAGAAGGCATACAAAAAGTGTAGTTTAGACGTTCTCCTAAATGTCTCCTGATGTATATGGAGGACAGACTGGGGAGCAGGTGTGGGAAATCCTGCCTAGAAGCAAGGTCCAAGTCCAGCCTACTGACCAGCCTCTGTCAGTCTTTTACGAGCGAGACTTCATCTTCCTGCGTACAGACTTGCCCGGACGTTTCTGAAAAACAAAGTGGGAAAAAAATTGAGCTTCTCTACAGTAAAGAGCACACTGTTTTTTAGTAACTATCATTTCCTTTGGCAAACTGTCTACGTTTATTAAATCAGTCAGCAGGTTTTTATGTATGTGCGACTCACATTTTGTCCTCCTTTGCCTTTCCTCCCTCCTTTGCCGCCCTTCGCATGAGCCACTTTGGCGCGGAAACTGGAAACATCATTGAAGCTCTCCTTGGTGTTCCACTTCTTTCCACTCTTCTTGCCTCCAAAGCCAAACTTCTGGTCCTTGTATTTTCTCTTGGCATTGGAGCTGTCAAAATAACAGTAAACATTTGAGCTTTTTTGCGAAAACGCCGCAAACTCCTAACAAGAGTTAGACATTACGCTTGATATTTATGAGTGCAATGTGCACAGCTGAAATGTAACACCTTACCCCTTGTTCAACGCTTTCTTGGGGCCCTGAGAAGAGTCTTTACCCGACTTCTTGTCTCCTTCCAAGAAATCCAGTTTGTCAGTCATTCCTAGGAGTGGGGATGATCAGAAATCTTAAATCTCAATTGGAAAACATCATCACACATTAATATTTTGGGTAAAGAAGGTAAAGAGCAAGTTAATCTATGTTAATAACATCAACATTTTACAGCGGTTCCATTTTTTCACAGTACACAATAAATGACATCGTAAAACATTTTTCACCTTATGTGTCCAGTGAAAGTTACAAAAAACAAATTAAAGAATGAATTAAAAAAACTCACCTTTCTGGTATTTCTTTACAGCAGTCATCATAGCTTTCTTCTCTTTCTGTCTCTTCTGGATCACTTCTACTTGGACCTGGCACACATTCAAAATTCATGTTAATTCTTTGCTCCAAAGGAGGAAATTTGGCCTCTATTAGTCTCTGACGAAGAAGTCTGTAATCAAAGGGTGAAATCCCATAACATGCTGGTCTAGCATCTATTTTTGCATATTTTCTATTACCATTGCACATCAGTGATCAACAGTGTAAAGGCAGACCTCTAGTTCACATAAATGGGCTAACTATATCCTACATGTTAAAGGGTATTTTTAATAAGGGAACCCATAACAACACCTTTACCAGAGTGATGTAAAGTAGACAATTGTTTCCATTCTACTCCATATTTGCTGCTTCTAAGAGTCAAGGGAATCTGAAAGAGTGATAGTAACCACACAAAACAGACACCAACCTTTTTGCCAAACTTCCGTTGCTCACGCAGTTTCTTGGCCTTCTCCGACTTGTCCAGTATCATCTGCTTTGAGATCAGCTTTTTCCTGATCTGGACAGAGGAAGAGAAAACATTTTTGTTCGTGCCAGTATTTGGATTTAAGTCTAACGGGAAGAAAGAGCAACTGTGCTGAGTTCCTGAACCAATGTGTGTGAGGAAATGTCACCTGCCCACATAGACATTAAGGAAAAGAAAAAATACATCCAAAATAATATTTACAATAATGTTAGAACATATCTACTAGATGTGTTATGGTGGTACATGTCAGATGTCAAGCTATTCAATACACCACTCTCAATTTAAGATATACAAATGAAGAAACAGAATTTTTAAAATCCAGATTTTACAAACTACAAGAAACCAGATGTAGGTTTTTCAGCAAGGCTCTAAAATTATATGAATTAAGAGCTTAAAGTTTGTTGTTTTGCCGTCTCATCTTGTAAGAGACAATACCCTTGTAATGAGGAAACTGCTCACCTTCTGCATGTGCTGGTCTGACTTGGCCATCTCTGCAAAGTAATCATCTGGCCTCTTGGTGGATATGCCATGCTTGTTTAAGAGGGGCAGTGCCTCTAGGACTGTAGCTTGAGCTTGACGGTAGCTGTAGGTCAACGAACACAGAACATAAAGGACACGTAGATTCACTCTCTGTAGCAGTGATAAGATGTTTTAGCTAGAGGGAGAAATTTAATTCAAGTAAGTTTTAGTGTCATATGCATTTTTATATGACAATTCGGCTACTCTGTGCACCTTGTGGTGTCAATAACTATTTGTTAAGATAAGATTTTCAACAAACTACACAACTAGTTATAGGCACTCACAAGAACATCTCCCTCTGGAAATCATCGTCCGCATTGACGTCTCCATTGGTCAGACTTGGAACTTTCCCTTCGACTTTGGAAAGAACGTCTTCAGCCGGCGGGTTGGTCAGGTCCAACCTCTCCACCCACGGAAGGTCTTTACGGAAGTCAGCAAGGCACTGTTTCAAACCCTCCTGCATCACAACATACATAAAAGATAATGTGGACATTTGGTGATACACTAAGTAAGACTACTGTTATTGTAATAGATGCGAGATTTATTCTATTATTACTTTATACATTTTCATTAGGGCATCACAAAAAACGTGTTTTCTTTCCTACATAACTAACCACTCACAGAAATACACCACAGGTGGAAGAATTCTGACACTTAATGTTTGTTATGATGAATTCACTCACCATATTGTTGACAAACTTTTTGGGTTTATCCACCAGAACGTTCATCCCTGGTTTCAGCAACCCCTTTGCAAAGGCTTCTTGAAGCTAAACAAAACAAAATGAGTTAGCCATATTCTCTTACATATCAATGCATAAACACATGCACGACATGCTAACCCAAAGTAACAATACATCCAAGATTATGGCAATTTCACTATAATTTCAGCAGGCTGTTGTATCATTTGTTCAATTTTGTATCAACAAAAAATACTTTTCTGAGTCCGGCACAGTAATTTTACAGGTATTAGCTTCGGCTAGCTGATGTTAGCATGACAACAGTTCACTCACCTCATCGTCTGATAATTCACTGTTTTCCTCCTCTGACTCCTGTCCGAGCAGCGCCTCCTCCTCTACTAACTCCATAATCCTGCTATCGACAATCATAAGATGAGAATAAGTGATCTAGTGGCCTTCAAATGTGAAGAAACCTGCTGTGTATGGATGTGGACGATGCTCCTCACATGTACGGAGCGTTTCACGTGGGGAGGAAGTGACGGCGTGTGACGGTGTTGAATGTTCTACAGACACGGTCCGCCGGCGGGACGGATGTGTAAGATCAAAGGTTCCTACATGGGAAAAAATCTGATACAAGCAAATATAGTGGCGTTAATGGTTATATATATATATATTCTTTAATACCTTGAAAAGTGAGCGAATATATTGTGAGTACGTTTTTTATTAACTTTACCATCATATTTATTTGATTGACATTCCCCTTTTACTTCTAGAAATAAATATTATTGCAGATGTTGAAGAACTGTAGAATTTACTTATTTCACATATAAAACAGAGATTATAGCCCGAAAACTCGTGAAAATATAAATGTATGAAAGTAACTTGTATGTAATGTCAAGGGATTCCTCTTGGAGGTGCTGTTGTGCACCAGCAGCAGGTTGTAGCGACAGATAGATAGATAGATAGATAGATACTTTAAATCTCTAAGAGTGATTGTACAAATGAAGCCTCATAAGTTTCACTTGCCACCTCATCAAGATAGAAACTATCGACATCGCTTTTCCAAAGCTCTCTCCCCGAGTCAATTTCTGTCACTTTGACATGGCATGATTGAGAGAAATGTCAGCAATGTTGGCCCAGTGTCCCTGTAGATTTGTCTTGTGGGAGAGATCAAGACAGGAGAGGCAGATGACCTGTGCTACTTTGACTGATAGTAATTTATGCATACACCTACCTCTGTTCATTTAATAACAGATACTGTTAATCAGATGTTTGCTTCCTTCTAGGTGTAGACTGGCCCTCACTAGTGTCTATTTGTCTGACTGTCTTCCTAGATAGGTTTGGGTTTGTTGATTCAAGCCCCCTTTCTCTTTTTCCAGCTGATCCTGTGAATGTCATTCACCGCTAAGAGACTGAACAGATTTTACAAGGTAGTGGTGACGATATTAACTTATTTCACTATATTTTCCATAAGTTCTGTCTTCAATCAGTGGCTGCAAATTGATTATCTCCTCAAAAATAGTTGGAGGATACCAATCTACTGTGACCTCGCTCAGATTTCCCTGCACTTCACACACATTTTGAAGTTTTCTGAGAGAAGTCAAGGTTTATATGCAAAGGCCATTCGCCCTAAAATGTCCAAACTTGAAGTACAGTGAGAAGGTCAGAGTTGAGTACAATCTGCAGTATTGTCACTGTACACAGCAGCAAGAGATGGGAATCACAATCATTCACTTTTATGTTGCATAAAGAGAGTTTGTATTCATCTTTTGAAGTCATGTAGCAATCGTGTGTGGAGGGCTTGCAGTTAGAGCCAGAGTGTGCACGTGCTGAATGCTAATGGTGTGCTTTGGCCAGTGACCATGAAAGTAACTTGATCTTGCTCAAAATGTCACTTTGAAAGGGATTGATCTCTAGTGGTCAAGCAAGGATCTCAAGCCTACCAAGGGCTGTATTAAGAGTTGTCAACCGTGAGAGTGTACTTCTATCCACCAGACATATTACATTACATAATCAATGATTGTTTGGGCTAGTATGACCAATATGTTCTGACATTTAGATGTTATTAAGTGTGACTCCCAGTCTAAGAGGTCATTTAGATTATTTAACAGTTAGAGGGGCAAAAGGTGCAGTTTCAGGAACCATTCATAATTATTACATTTTTAACTGAGCCACCACTGTTACTGTTGCTGTCACTATTACTTGTTCATGTTATCTTTAATGCCAGATGTAAGCAGATAACAGAGATAAAACTATATGTACTAGGGGGAAAGCATCTGCAGGACTCCATTTTAACCATACACTACAGTAACAGATCATCAATAATCAACATGCTTCTAACCAGAAATTATAAGTCAGCTGCAGCTGGCTTCATACCAGTAATTTCCCATTTTGCATTGTTCTACTTGTTGTCTGTTTTTCTTGGCAGCAGTCCACTGAGGCAAATTACAGACCCTGCTGAAATGCATGTAATTTTGACATAAATACAAGAGATGTTTGCAATCTGATCTGTAATGTACTGGCTTGGGAATGAAAACACCATTCTGTGTTATGTGCATTTGTAGGGCGCTACCCGTGTCTCTGCTGGTGTCTTGTCCATTTCTGTGTTATGTTATATTGTGTGGCAGAGTTTCTAAGTGTACAGAATAGGACACAACATCAAGAGTTTTCTAGTGAATTAACAATGAAATAACTTCATAAGGTGCTGTGCTCTGCAAAAAATATGTTACATTATTTTTTTTCTCCCTACACTACACTCTACCGCTGTTATTGGCAATTTGAGTCATCCTCTCTATGATGGCGGTTTTCAGGATCGGACAGGAGCACCGTGACCAGAAAGAGGGTGTGCAGCCGTCTTCCTAATGGCAGGCTCATTTGCTCATGTGTTCCACATGGTATTATCCCACTGGAAAGTTGCTTTTTTCAGGTTATACTGACATTACTTTGATTTGGTCCATAGAAGCAAGTCTTAAGATAAAAAAAACAGCCTTAAGACTTGCAGTTAACATTACATTTAGTTACTTTTAATGATCAACAGTCAGCGATTATTGCATGAATTAAATGATTAACGGTAGAGAGTAGACATAATGTGTAGGGCGTTTGTTTCACCTCTGTTTGGCAGTCTGGTATTTACAACATGCAAATTTAATTTATTTTCGAGCTCAATAGGCTGGAGACATTACTCTAACACTAATACCAGACAGACACAGGATAGACAGAAGACTGGGGACTCCTGTGATGAGTACCACTGTTCATTTGAGATATCATCAGTCTCCGTCTTCAGTGGCTTATCCTCCTAGTCCTCAAAGCAGAAACTGACTGATCCCCTGAGAGTGACTTTCTCTCTATTCAGATGGAAATCAATATTTACGATTTCTACTTCACCACCCTTAATTCCTCCATTCTCTGGATGGTCAAATCCCCACTCTGAGATGTCTTCAAAAGGAAAAATACCATAATTTCCATTTCTGTCATTATAATCGCTTGAGCCAGACAGTAATGCAGTCCTTTGAATTCACATCTCGCTGTCACTCTTCATCTCAGAGTGACGGACTGCTTCCTGACAACAGATTGAAAATAAGTTGGATTCACTCTGTCAAGCTCCTCTCTTAGAGTTATTCCTGGCTGCTGGAGCTTGGGACAAAAAAAAGAACACAGTCATGAACGTCTGGGCCTAAGTTGGGAAGAGTGGTTGAGCTCCAATGGCACTCAATCAGCCTGAGGAGATTTGGCGATTTGCAAGTAAACAATAGTCTGAATAAATGAATGGGAATACAATTTTAGGTCCCTGACATGACTGCTAAAGAGTTGGCCTATCATCACTCTGTCCCTCACTGGCCATATCCTGCTGCCATGGACCTGCCACAAACAGAGCCATTAAGCATCCAATGTCACTCCGAGCACTGGCTTTAGTATAAAGCTCACACCATGCCTGTCACTGTTTGTGGGAATCATTTGACTATTATCTGTGCATGGCTGTATTTCAGAGTGGTGTGATTGGCATATTTTGGCACCCAGACCAGGTTGTTTTGTGTAAGGGGACACTTGTACTGGCTGTTCTTTTTCTATGTTTCGCAGAGTAACAGAATAAAAAAGCCTCCTTGTTCTTAGAGGCAAAACTGTCTGAATTTCTCATTGCACATTAAGGGGGTTTGCAAGGTATATAAAACACTGACTTTAGTTCTTGAGGATTATGTATAATTTATCTGGTGTTATACCACAGAGTCAAGAAGAGGTAAAAATTTCTGTATTTAATCAAATCAACATTCATGAATGGCCTTCCTGATGGTTTTTGGTGGTCTTTTCTGGGAGTTTCTAATGCTACTGCCATGGTAACTGACAGTAACTGAACAACAGTGAAGATGAGCAGAAGAGACAAGAGGGGAAAGTTAATGTTCATGTCAGAGTCTCCTGCTCTCTTCTTTCACATGAAGTCATCATGGCTCTATCACCAAGGACTGCTCCTCATGGCTCCACGTTTGACTGGTTCTGCTTAAGACCAAAACTAATGTGTGAAAGTGAGGCATCCAAGTATAGTATGAATATGCTGCTGCGGTTGCAGTTTTGTTTGATTAGTGTGTATTATATTTGCTCCTTTATAGATTTCAGTTCTGCTTCTGTCAGGGAACTCCTCTCTGACAGTTTCTGCAAACAGTCCATAAATAGAAATGTAGTCAGTAGAGTCTCTGAAAGAAATTGCTGTGAAGACAATTTTTGCAAAAATTCTGGACAGGTCTCTAATCACGATGTTGAGCTTTATCGAAAATGCTATTGTGACATTCTCCAACCTCCCATTAAGCCAGTAGACAAGTTTACTACAGACATACAAAGTGTATCTGTGCAAATATACTAACTCATTGGAGACCCAAACCCTGTTTCCAAGTAGTTCTTATAGTGACCACATAATATACCCTGGCCAGGTGACAAAGTGCTTTATAACTCAGCCTATAGAGCATCAGGTGCAGGATTGCCCAATCATTAAGTGCTTTGAGGAAACCTTGTCCACAGAGCCACCGAGTGTCAAAAGGAGAGCAAGTGGTCCCTGTTTTGGCTTGCAGCCCAGTGTCTTTCTCCTTTACGACCGGGAATTAAACGCATCCCAATGTTCAACCCACATCCCAGTCAGATGTTATGTCCCAGCTTCCTTTGGCCCAGCCTCAGCCTGCTTCCCAGAAAGCAGCTGTGCAGCCAAGAGGCTGAATGACAGTGAATCATCAGGGTGGAAAAGAGACAAGAAGATAAGCGAGGTCTTTATTACCCAATCACAAGCAATTCACAATAGAAAGCCCTGCGTTTGAACTTACTCGGGCTCAGTGCTAGTCTTACTCTAACATACTGTAGGGAGGGAGGGAGGCAGGGGGAAATGTCGGTAGTAAATACATGGACATGGAAAAAGGTAATTTATGCATTAACTTCAGCCAAATTACAAGAGACAGCATTTTTATTTATCAGAGGTTCTCCAGATGGTCTCCTTTTTGACATTTTGTACTGATTCCCTGGCAAAGTATGCACTTCATAGAAAATCTGTTATTAGGCTACATTCAAATGGGAAAATCCTTCTTATTAGCAACCAGCCCCCAAGATTTGTAAACAGGAAGCTTTTTGTCCCTTTTTGCTGTGCTATACCACCATTCCTCTCCTCCCCTCTCCTCTCCTCTCCTCTCCTCTCCCCTATTATAGTGGAAGCATTTTACAGTGCCATTAGTGGAAACTAGTTATCCTTTATGAAATATCTGCATTTGAAAAGAGTGGAAGGACAACATAAAAAGCAAAAATGTTGAGATGTGACCTACTCACTCACACTTCATTTATAAACTGCATTTAAAGGGTACTTTAGTTTTAAAAAAAAAAGAAGCAGAGTGGTGTTTGGTATGAGGGGGCTGTGAGAGGTTCTGGGTGTGATCTCATTGTATGCACATGGTGTACTCCTCTTCTGAAGCTGGACTTGATAAAAGATCCTTTCAATCAATAATGGAAATGTAACCAAAAGGCGATAGTGGTGCAAGCTGACCACATCTTGTGAGTTGCAAACAACATGTCCACACAAAAAGATCCACTTCTCCTTGATAAGAAAACCCATAGGTTATGTGTTTTATCAAGATAAAAATTAAGGACCAGTAGCAGCCTCTAAAGGCTAAAATGTGCATTACACCCCACAATACAAATATCCTGATGATTTTGCTGATGCTGATGTTGATTTTGCTCTTGCAGGGACTTACCTGGAGCTGATACATGTAGGCCTATCACATGTGCACACCCAGAGGGCAACATTTAGTTCAGTTATTGTAAAGTAGATTAGTGTGTCCAGTTGAGCTCTCTTGATTTCTTCACCCCTCAATAAAGAAGCACATACTGTACAGAAGAAAGAGGTAAAATTTTGCTAAATATTTTTTGCATTATTCAAAACAGCTTGCATTCTGAGGCAGTGTCATGCATATATTGTCTTCATCACTCACCACTACTTCTAAAGCTTTATATGAGCTGTACACATAGTGAGAAATAATTGGCTTCATAAAGCTGCATGGGGAGTGTTTGACTGTCCAGCCAATCAGTGTGTTATTCCCCCATATGCCCAGGTGTTCTATTGCCCAACCGAGGCATTTTATGTATCAGCACTTCTCTGTGACTTTCTTTACTCGTTCCCCTCCCATCATCTGCTTTCTCCTTGTTTAAATGAAGTAGAAATTGCGTGCTTGCAGTGCAGTGTCCTGGTGGATCACTGGGCTAGGACACACACTGAATACACTACAATATACCACCTCCTCTGTGTCTCAATAGTGAGCTTCCTCTTATATCCAACTGTATGTTGCTTTTTCTCATCGTTCTTCTGTTCTGCCTTTTTCTTTCCCCCAACCAAACATTCTTTGGTAAAGAATACACAAGTCTCTATCAAGCTCATCTAACTGGTTGAGAGCTTTAGTTTTTGAGAGATTGACCTATTTGTCAGTTATGTGAACATAAATAGTAAAATCATCCATGTCCCCAGTAGATAATTCACTGACTTTTTAGCATGTACCATGTTAAGCTTTAGTGTGTATTATTATCTCAGTTGGTTTTGTGCTCTTCTGCATTCCTGTATAAAAGTATTGAAGACAGTTAGTCCCATCATAAAGAAAGAGGTACATACTGACAATAAAAACTAGAAGAGGCTCTTCAGATGTAATTCAAGGGACTTGAATTGGCTATCAGAAAAACAGCAATGGCAATGGGCAATAATGAAGAAGGTGTGAAGAGGCTGAAGGTGTTATCCATGAACTCATCAAGTAGTTGGGCGTGACCAAGAAGGCCTACAGGGGTGACTAATTAAAAAGATTAACAATACATATATATGGATGGACATGGCCTATATATCTATCTATCCACACACGCACACACACACACACACACACACACACACACACACACACACACACAAAAAAAACTCACAAAAACCCCCAGGACACAACAGTCAGATAAGAATGCTTACAAACAAGTTATAAGAAATAGCACGAGAAGTGTCCACAGTCTAGTGGGCAAAGATTACTTATGAGGGCAACATGGAGAGCATATAGGACAAGAACTAAGCAAGTCCATGAGGATGATGGTCGCATCTACCTAGGACTATAAAACAAGACAAGTCTTGAGGGACAGATATGTTGGAAAAGCTACACTCAGGACAAAATAAAGAAGATCGTATTGCAAAACACTTTGCAAAACATTGTGGAAGATTTCTACTTCTTGTCTTGCTTCAGGTGATATGTTGAATCTTTTTGTAAATCCTGTTTTACCTTTGTTAATTTGACACAAAATACTCAAAAATATTGGGTCCACCTTACTGCCTTTTTCAGAGCTTTCACAACTGTACCTCCCGACCTAAGCAAAAACTCCATCTGCAGATGAGTCAGTGAGATGCGGCTGAAAGCTTAGAAAAAGCCAGTAAGTGGACAAGTGAATTTTTGTTTTGAACTACCAGTGACCCCCAGTCTCAGTATAGCTACATCAGCTAAGATCATGATATTTCATCTTTACAATTCATTATCCTATACACACAATGTAATAAAAACACCCAACAGCTGTTAATCACTTAAAGGGCAATTTTATTGGTTTGGATATTTTGCCCCTATCAATCAACTTTGAACCTATAGCTATGACCTATGCTAAAATATTAATACACATAGGTAGCTGCTGAACTGCAACAATGGAGGTCATCCCTTTTTGAATTCATCTGTGTGAGGAGCTTTTGGGATTTGATCTAAAGAGGTCTCCTGGTGGACTCTAATGAAACGTTTAGAGGCGCCTTCCTCCCTTCCTTCCTCTGCTCTCCTCCCTACTGGCTTCCTCCTCCTCTCCCACGTTCCTCCATCTCTGCGTCCTCTATCCTGACACTGATTAGAAGCGAAGAGACAAATTAATCGGGGGAGCGCCAGGTTGCCAGATTTCTCTGACGGAGGACATCCACAGAATTTTTAAGGGAAATGCGACGTCAACTTCCATCAATGCTAAAGGGCCAGGGTGTGTGTGTGTGCGTGTGTGTGTGTAAGTATGGGTAGGAGCAGCGCAGGGCCCATGCATAATCACCTTATCATATCCCTGTGAATGGAATAGTGAAGTGATCTGATTAGAGGTTGGATGAGAAGAGAAGGCGAGGGGAGAGGCCTGGCATGTAGAGCAGCTTCCTGTGAAAGAGGAGGAAAGAGAAAATGGAGGGAGGGAAGGGAGGAAGAGGAGCAGGACAAGGGAGGAGGAGGAAGAAGAAGAGGAGGATGAGGGAGAAGAAGGAGGAGCAAGCCAGTATAAGTAGGATGACAGACGAGATGAGAAAGTGGATGAGAATTTTAAAAGATATTAGGCAATATGAAAGAGAGGAAGGAGAAAGGAGGACAAAAGAGGAGAGAGGACATTTTTATCTGTTTTGCGCTGTCTGATTGCCTAATTTATAATCCTACCCATTGGTCAGTAATGTCCACCTCCATCTTTTCATCTGCTTTTCTAACTGTTTCACCCAAACAGCAACCAGCACAGTTAAGGTTGACAAAACAATCTCACCTCAAGTTCCATTTAGTAGCTGTTCTGGAGTTTTTGATTGGATCGCACCATCTTCATCAGAAGATGCCTAGTTGTAGAGGAATTGTAGATGTTTAAATGTCCATTGTTTATTAACACTTTCAGGACTTCTTGCCATGTTGAGTTACCAAAGTTAGAAATGAAAAGTTATGTGATTGTGTGATACGATCAAAAGCTCCAGAGAGCTTCTAAATGGACTTTGAGGTGAAATTGTTTTGCCAACTACTGTTTCCAACATCAAGCATGAACTTTGAAACCTTTAAGCCAACATGGTCAAGAAGTCCTTAAAAAAAGGACATTTTAGCATCTACAATTCCAAAGACAATAGAGTTTGCCTAATTTCCCTTGTTCTATTTCAAGTCTTGGTGTAGCATTTAACGCATTTAAGCATTTGTTTAATTGAAAACATATATATGTTTACCCTAACTGAAAAGTGTCACTATAGCCATAGTGGTGGTTGCAACCTGGCTTTTCAAGGTAGGCTTCAAAATGTCTTTTCAAAATTGTATGTGTGATACCACAGACATTACGTCCATGTTTTTCTAATCCATGATTTCACATCTGTCATATTGTTCTCTCATCATTTTGTCTCTCCTTTTTTTTCATATTCAACCCCATATCTCTCTCTGATAGCCCACAGCTGCAGTCTGCCGCACCATTGGCAAATGAGCAAAGGAGGGAAATTAAGGGGTTCCATTTGAACCCCTTATCATAACGTTTTTCCCCCCGTAAGTAGCTTTACATATTCATATATATCTATTTTAATGGCTTCACCATTCCATCATGTGGACATATTCAAGATGTGTTTATTATTCTATACACATATGCACGCAATTCAGACATATTTAATATCTTTTGAAACTTTGGGATCTCCACTAGAATTTAAAATAAAGGTTTGTGAGTTTGAACAACACGAGTTTGTACTAAGTAGCCCACCGCTGTGTCAGTGAGGTTTGAGAGCTAAACAGAAAGCCTTAAAGTGCTTGGAAAAACCAGAAATTCGAACATCTGCTACTCCATGACAACCTAGCAAACTCTATCTGTTGATGAGCACCATGTGATAAAGCTCCAGGACAGCTACTAAATGGACTTTGTGATGAGACTGTTTTCTCAATTGCTGTTTCCAAGGTCAAGAATAACCTTTGAATCTCAGGTTAATAGAATATTTTTCCACAGTAGTTCATAAGTAGATGGAGTTATGTAAATACTTGAACACAGACAGACAGAGCCGGGAAACATTATCTCATTCTGTCTTCATTTGCATCCCTGGAAATGTTCAGCTCTAGACAATTGTGCGCCTGTAAAAGTAGATTATTTACAATGAGGAACTACTGTATTGTGGAACTGAAACACTGCAACAAATTAACTACCTTGCTGGGATACTTCACATAGTTGTGTTCCCATATGGCCACTCTTCACATCAACACAAACTCTCGTTTACCTGCTTAAAATCTTAGCCTGTCCTATTTCCCTCCCAAAACTCTGGATTCACCACAGACGAGTGTGTGCGCACACACACGGACAGCGCTCATCACCCAGTCAGCAATTCTCTAGAAGGCACGGCAGTAGATCATAATTAGAGCCAATCAAAAAGAAGTGTACAGCCTGTTACTTCCTGCCAGCCAGCCAGCCAGCCAGTTAGTCCATCTGGCCATACTTAGGCCTTCTGTGCTCGGCAAACTCTCTCACAAACAGCTAATTCATAGCTTTCATTCACGGGGAATAACTTGCGTGCATGTTCTGGCAGCAAATTTAACACACACACACACACGCAGGTACTTGACACCACACTTAAAACACTAATCATGGGGTGTGTGTTTTGTTTTTTTTCTTCTTTGCACCCATTTCATCCTCATTCATTTGGCATTAAGTATGTAGATGTGTGTGTGTGGTGTTCAGAAAGAAATATATATCTGATACTGTGTGTGGACCGTTAACTGACAGTGTGACTTATGGGAGCGGCCGATGACATTTTCCTTTCACGGCTACACCTCTTATCTCTCGTCTCTCCCTTCGTTCTCTGTACCTGTCCCTCCATTTATCCCTCCCTCTCTCTTCCTTCCTTTGTTTTCATCCTCTCCATGCCTCTCTGTCTCTGTCTGTCGTCCTTTCCTTTCCCACTCTTCTCCATCCCATCTCTCCTCCCTGCAGTGTGCCCCCCCCCCAAATAATTGCCTTCCTCACTGAGTCATTGTCCACTCATTTATCTCCCGTCTCCCTATGTTTCTGATTACAGCTCTGCAAATCAGGTTTCTCCATCCCTTTGTGCCTCCATACAACTTCTTGCTCCTTCTCTGTGCTGTTGTTGAACAGTACGGTCTCTAGCCATTTTGCCAGGTACATTTTAATGTTACATATATAAATGTTACCGTATATGTTTAGTATTATGTGTGATTATACAGTATATCCTCTGACAAGATCCATTATATATCATTATGTTGGTCAGGCCTACAATAAACTTAACACTTATAGTATTTTACATTTTGCTTTTTCAAATAAATGCAGTACACGTACATGTAGCAGTAAAATACCTATCCATCCTCATAATAACAAGATCTATAGACATATAGACACTTTGCCTTACTTCCAGGTTATCTTTTGACCCACTAGCCTTCATTTTACAATCATTTACTGCATAGAGTGTGTCTTTAATCTGTCTTTGTCAAAGCTGAAACATGATTGGGTGTGTACTGTTCATAATCTAAGACGATTGGGTATTATCTACTCTACCTGCTTGTAAAATGTGAGCAGCTAACAGAGATATCAATCACTAGTAATATTACTTACTATTTTACTTACTTAAACATTATTTTGTCTGCAGTTAACAAATGGTTCCCAATGGTTTGTGTTATTTTGTAACTCACATGTGTTTTCACTTGTGTTGCCTGATTAGACTTTGACTCAGGACTGTATGGGCGTGTACACACGTGTGCTTGATTGACATCTTCCTCACTGTCCTGTTGGATGTGTTGCACTAGTAAGGGCAGGACACATTAACACCTTGATTATCTAAACCTTGATCATTCTTACTAGTTTAGATGCAGTTGGGAGACCTCAGCATTTCTTCTCCCAGCTTCTAGGCAGGATAACTGAAAACACCTGTGTGGGTGCGCAGACCCTTTAAAAAGACATGGTTCTTTCACTTTACTCGCATAGTAGTAGGACAGAGAACCTCGCGTAATAGTTCTGCTTTTCAGCCACTTTTATATGTTATAGCCAATTATAGCAACACTGTGGTAATTAAGCTCTATATTTACTCAGTGACATTTACCACTCTACCAACTTGTTAAAGAAGTGGCACAGTTTAAACTAGAAATGAGCTCTCTAGTGACCCATTGTTTCTTGACTTGGCCAATAATGGAGGGTTTGCCTCTTTTTCTGTCTGCTGACAGACACAAAGTTTAACAGTGTTGTGTGAGACACTTTGGAAGTTATCCCTTTTAGTATGAACCCATAGTCTCACCCAAAAAGTTTTATAACATATTAGTAAAAAAAAGAAAGAAGAAAATTTTCAACATTGCCTCATGACCAACCTTTAGTTCATTTACAAGATGATGAATGTGATGAGATGCTTTTCTGCCAAACAAGCAGACCGAATGATGTCAAATAACACAAGCTCTGTCCAATTCTGTTGGCAAAGTTGCTGAATAAATAAATATA
Source organism: Maccullochella peelii (assembly GCA_002120245.1). Lineage (NCBI taxonomy): Eukaryota > Metazoa > Chordata > Actinopteri > Centrarchiformes > Percichthyidae > Maccullochella > Maccullochella peelii. The sequence goes on from LKNJ01002066.1 coordinate 86,840, forward strand.
AAGTCTATGTACATTTTTGTGCCTACAGGAAAAGGCCTGTGTATGAACACACTACAAAACATGCCAGACAGAAATGGAAAAATCCACTTAACTAACAAGAAGTACTTTTTTTTTTTTTGTACTTTAAAGGAGGACCTCAGTTTCGTGATGTGATGTGTTCAGCTGGGCCCCCAGGGCTTGAAAGCTCAGATGTGTAGCTGAAAGTGTAAATTAACATTAATCTACTTGTAGAAAATCCATATTTGTAATTATCAGTTCCAGGTAAATGCCAGGCTGCAGTGCCAGCTGTGGTGCTAATGAAGATCTCTTACCATGGACACCATAAGTGCTGCTTACATCAATGCACTCACAAAATAGCTTTGCTTTAGACAAATGACCTTGATTTTGAAATACTGGGAAAAAAAAAGGTTTTTAACTCATTCTGATAAATTATAGTGAATGAAATAATAGTGAAATTATGTGATTTTCAGCCCAGAAGTCTTGAGTGAACACTTTTTGAGAGCCACTGGTCTTATTTTGTCCTTAAATCACAACAGTTTTTGTAAGGCCTTTTGTCACAGGCCACACTTCTGGGGGCTGAATCATACTGAGCTTTGTCCATGCTACACTTCAGCAGCCTGGAGAAGGACACAGAGGATCGAAACTTGGAGACTGACAAGATGAAGGCTGAGCAGCAAAATATCAGACGGTCTCTGGAGAGAAGCATCGAGGCTCTGAAGAAAAAGGTCCCTGACACAGATGAGACCTTTCATTACAAAGTGCACAAAAAGTTTCTGAATCATTTATAATTACCTGGACATCTGCAGAAATTGCCCCTCAAGCATGAACCACAGGTACGCCTCTAAAGTGCTGTGACACTGTCAATGAAATACCATAATGTGCATGTCTAATGCACAGAGAGACAGTTGGAAGTTGAGGAGTGTTTGATGGTGATTTGCTTTGTTTCTCCTTTTCCTGACAAAGAATAGTAATCAAAAATATGGTCGTCATGGCATTTTCCAACTCTTTTCTGTTGGATGAAGTTGCTTGGGCTGCAAGTCATCATTTAAAAAAAAAAAAAGACTGGAAAGAACTATCTCATCTCATTGGATCATCTGATCATCAATCACATTTGCACGAGCCTCTCTAAATTCTCCATAAAGTCTTCTCCTTGTTTCTGCTCAATGAGCCACAGTCTCATACATCACAGCGGGCAAGGTGACTGAGCAGCAGTCTGGGTCATGAATGATCACACTGAATCAGCACACAAACGCAGACATACAGACAGAGGTGGAAACAAAAGCATGCACAACATGCCCTGTTTTTGGTGCACCGCCCCACGTTCGTTATAGATTTATAGTAAGCTAATTTGTATTCCTAACTTACTCTCCATTTGTTAAGCTTTGCAAGCCAAAAAGTGTAAATACTTACACGCAGGTGGCCAAATATATTCGAAAACTTTATCTTCGGTGTGCAAAGTGAAAGGATATCTGACTTGAGGGCAAAAAAATGAGAAAAAGAGGGACAAAGGAAAAAAAATACACTGAAAAGGTTGAAATTGATTCTGGCATCAAGAAGTCCATTTAATCAAACTCTTTAAGCAATGCAACTGTGTTGTGCAGAGTCCTTGCTCGATACAGCTCATTAATATTGTCCCAAAACTTTACCCATTTATCACAAGCTTTGTAGAAGTCAAATTCTCTGTAACAAAGCTCACTGCTGTCTGTCTCAGCAGTGTGTGTGTGTGTGTGTGTGTGTGTGTGTGTGTGACAGTCTGGCATTTGCCCTCCCTGGAAAGAGCAAGTCCATATTTCATCACCACCACCACCACAGACAGACAGAAATTTACATCCCATCTGCGGCCCCTGTGTCTGTGGTTTCCTTTGTGAGCCAGTAGGGTGTGTGTGTGTGTGTGGGGTGGGGGTGGGGGTGGGGGNGGGGGGGTCATTGATAAGTTGTTTTTTGTGTAAATGTCACAGGTGCTGACTATGAAAAGATTAGAACAACAGTGAGGCTCTGCATCTAAAAATTAATTGGATGAAAAAATAAATTTGACTTTCTGTTTTGAATACGAAGAGGAAGCATGAGAGAGAGCGAGAGAGAGAGAGCGAGAGAGAGAGAGAGAGAGAGAGAGAGAGAGAGAGAGAGAGAGAGAGAGAGAGATTGCACATTCACCACCCATTCATGAATAAAGATTTGCTTGGAGTGCAGCAGCTGCTGTTCATATGCTCTGTTGTCAGATTGGTTTGTGGCTCTCTCTAATTATAATCCATTTGAACACCATTGCTTACATTTCAGTTGGGTTTCATTCGATCATATCACTGGATTTGGACCTGCCGAGAGCTGCGTTGGTAAAATGGAAGTGATATTCATTCTCTTTCATGATGTATCAAAGCATTATCTTTTGTAGAAGGGTAACCCGAAACACAACTGAACTTTCAAATGATACATACACAAAAGAGTGTCCAGTATGGCAGTTTACATAAAGATGAACTACTGAACATGGAGGAAACTTTGTGTGTCATGCTCTTGGTTTGACGCATGTTTTCTCGTCTTCTAAAATGATTAAAGTAATACAGAATGTATTAAAAGCACAAAACAGATGGCTATATGCATGCACATTTACAATTTTGATTTCAAAAATGTGCGTATCCTGACTGCATACCACTGCGACGACGGGAATGTTAATGGCTGATTGCTGCTTACAGGTGAGGCGTGATTATGATTCATTATAAAAGAAAAGGGAGCTGGAGTTTCTCAAGGTTGAACTGGAGTAGAAAAAGAAGAAAACAAAGAAAGAAGAAGAAGCAGTGAAAGCATGCTGATCCCCAAGAGAATTACATCAAAGAGATAAAACACATACACAGATTTTTTTTTAAAAGCCTTTCAGGTGCGTTAATCCCCAGTTTAGACAATGAAAGTCAGTTTTGACTAGCTGCAATGTAACGCAATGGCCTACTGATTTTATGAACTCACAATATCTTTATTTATTTTTACCCAAAAGCTGAGCTTAGCCTGAAAGCGGAGCGTTCCAATCGTCACCTGGTCATGAGCTTTGTTTAATGACTGAAAGAATGGAGATTGCAAATACAAGTATATAATATGAGCTTCCTTCGTAGGGGGGGGGGGGTTGGGCTTACCTTTAAGCCGGGTTCAGACCAACTTAAGGCATGAGTGAAAAACATAGCTTCCTTCTTCTTTTGAAAAGGACCAGTCCAGCAACACAACACAGAAAACTCCCGTAAAAAACGCAGGGCCATCCTGCAAAAAAAGTTCAACCTGGCCCACCTTTTTGGATATATCCAAAATATACAGGATGTCACATATCATGTCTACTGATTACCTCCTGATCGTGGTGACAAATTATAACACAACTGCCATCGTGATAACTTTCTAGAGTTGTAAAGTCTTGTCTCTGATAAGCCAAATTCACAGATCTGTTTCATTGTCTCACCACAGCCCCTTGTGTTGTTTTAACACAGGGCTGTTTTTGGTCCGAGTGCCCGCTCAGAGATAGGGTGAGGAGCTCAGACATCTGGAAAGAGCTTGGAGTAGAACTGCTGCCCCTTCGCAGGAGGAAAGGAGGCAGCTGAGTTGGTTTGGCCATCTGATGACACTTCCTTGACGCCTCCATGTGGACGTTTTCCGGACACATCCAACTGAGAGGAGACTGTGGGGCATACCCAGAATACGCTGGAGCGACATATTCCATCTGACCTGGGAACGCCTCAGGATGCTCCAGGAAGAGCTGGAGGATGCAGCTATGGGTTGCCACAGCGACCTGGACCTGGATAAGCGGTGGAAAATGAATAGATGGATTATTTAGCCAGGTTGCATTGCTTTGATCCAAAGTTTTTTACTGTGTCACCGTCTTTAAATATACTAGTAGTTACTGTTTTCTTAAAAGTCTAAAATTGATAATAATTTAGATTCATCTTGAAAGAATCTTTCTTTTACTGAAAAAGGGCAATTATAGATTCTTGGCAAACATCTGTCCTATCATTAGATAGAACAAAAACAAACTATTATTGATCAAAGGAGCTCATTTTGCAGCTGTTATTGGGCAAGAATTGATTGTTTGTATCGTCCTGCCAACTTGGGGGTCTTTAATTTAAATGGAAATGAGACACTGGTCCATATAGATCGAGGATCAGGTGCCTGATCAGTGCTTGATCAGCCTCTCCTCTCACTCTGTATGTGTGTGAGAGAGAGAGAGAGAGAGAGAGAGAGAGAGAGAGAGAGCACTCTTGTACTTCTTTTAGTTTTAGACCTTTCAACTGGGGACATTCTTGGAGGACATGTCTCCTCCTCTCTTCATAGAGCTGTTAAGGTCAGGGTTATGGTTGGGGTTAGGCATAAAGTGATGTAGTTTAGTGGATATACTGTATGGTTTTTAGGGCAAGGTCAGACGACATGTCATCTATTGAACAAAAGTTTAGGTTTGCACATATTTTTTAAGGGTAAAATCAATAAAGAAATCAATAAAATGGCTGCAAAGAATAAAATATTACATTTTACATCAAGAAGATGCATTTTCAAATGCATGTTTGATACCAACTGAGAGTTTCATTTACAAACGGGGAGTGGCGGTAAAGAGAGAGTCTATTTATCTTTAGACTCTCTAAAGATAGGGGGGTTGTGTGTATGTACGTGTATGTTGTGGGGACTTGTTTATACAGTCACATTGCAGGGACTCACCTCCCTTTTGGGGACAAAAATCAAGTCCCCGCAACATAAATCATTCCATTCTAGGGTTAAAACTTGGTTTAAGGTTTAGATTAGGGTTGAGGCCTTTAGTGGTTGTGGTTCAAGTTGAAGTCACCAGGGAATTAATTTAAGTCAATGTAATGTCCTCTTAAGTGATGGAAACTAATTGCCAACAATTGTTGGCCCAAAATTGCAAAGTGTGTGCAGGTGTGTGGGTGTGAATCTGTGCGTTTGTGCATTCATGTGTGAGAAATGAAGAGTTATTGAAGTGACTGTATTTATTCCTGCATACATCACTAACCGCTTCCATACATCAGCGGCAATGTCCCAGGTCATCTCCTCTCCTCTTAACAAAGTTAAGATAAACCAAATGACCCTCCAGTGCAGAACATTCAACTGTCATAAAGTTTAAGATCACCATCTTCAACTGCTACTTGACTATTTGTTTCCGCTTGCATTTCAGGGAGAAAACTGATGTTTTCTTGCAGCAGTGTGAACCAATATTAACAGATTGTGGTACATCTGTTCACAAGAACACTCCCCTTTTCTCCCAGGTAGAGATATAACAAACACAGATGGACTTTTCCTGCCACAGGGAGCACCTGGAGAGAAACATGGTGGCTCTGAAGAGGAACATGATGAAAAACAAGTTGTGCCTCACAGAATGTCAACCTCTTGGCACTTAGGCACTGTGTAGGCGACAGAGAAAAGCTCTTCTTGATATACGTATGATATACATATATATGCAGTTTTAATCATTTCAAAACCTGCCTTGCCTTGACAAACATGTCATTGATGTACTTGGTATCTACTTCTAAGGACTTTGAATTATCAAGGCTCTACTGTAAAGTACTGATCACATTTGAATGAAGGTCTTTGAGGGTTTCTGGGAGTAAATCAACCGGGACACACAAACAACGACACAAACGAGGTCTGGCCTCATACTATAGCAAATAAATTGTATTATATTATCTATCAAAAGTGTTTTATAGTAAATTAACTTGACTTGACGCGAGCCAGTGAGTTCGGAATGACAAGAAGTTACCAAAGGCTAACAGCTTTGCATCATTGGAGAGAACATGCAATAATCAATATGATGTGCCTAACTGAAAATGAGTGTGTGTAGTCTGCAGTCTAACCAGTGATCAGTTGCTGTGTGAGAAGCATGTTTAAGAAAACATGACCTTTTTGCAATTTAATTTCACTTTGAATAAAATACACTGCTGTGAGAATACATCAGTAACATTTCGCTTCCCACTAATGTTTCAGCCTCCATCTTCGGGGCCATTTGATGGCAGCCACTTTAAATTCATTCATTGTTGATATTTGGTTTAGTTCGGTAGGGGGCCACATAATGCTGGAACAAAAATGATTTTTTTTAAATCACAAAAATAAACAAATAAGTCAGCTGCTAATGTAACCAAATGATAGACTGTCTTTGATTTTGTCAGTCACCCCCCACTGCAGCCCCCTTTACCTCCCTGAGTGAGTTTGCTGGCTGGATCAACAGAAACACGGTGCTGTGCCTCAGCAACCCTGAAAGGAATGAATGCATCATCCAGCACCAGTAGCTGTAGATGCAAAACATAAGATGTGCTTGAAAATGTTTTTGGAACAACACATTTCAAAAATAGTATAGGTTTATGTCAGCTTGTCTGACACTCCATGGGTCTTAAAACTGACAAATAATCCATAAGTTAACGTTAACTTGCTGCTAAATCAGAGCAGGAAGCTGCTCTTCAGAGCTTCCTCTAAATCAGACATTTAATCACCACATGTAGTACAAGAACCAGTGAACTGTCATCTGAGACACAGACTGACAGACTAAAGGCCGAGGTATACTTGAAAAGAACTAGTTCGTACAGCGTGCTGTCTGACTATGTCAAAAGGCAAAAGTGCTTATAGCTGTTCCGAACAGCCACACTGGGGTGAAGAGCCTGCCATCATAGAGACACAATACTCATTTAAATATGAGGTTAATGGCACACATTTTCAGGCAGTCTGTCCTGGAAGACATTCATAGTGTAGCACTCGTTTGTACACACAAAAAGTGACGGAAATGTGTAACGACTGAAAAAGAAAGTTGGAGAGGGTTCAAACCCTGCTTTTATCTCTCACCTCCACACGGCTGGTCGATCACTGCATGAAGTGGGTGTGAATGTCGGATTGACGGTTTTGGAAAGTTACAGAAATTGATGTATGCAGCCCCCCCATATTCAGATGTCGGAAAGGTTTGGGTGGAGGGTGTTTTAGGCGTTGTTCTAACATCCAACAAGCAGTTCTGTTGGAGTATGCTGGAAATACCTCACTGGACACACTGTGCAGGATGAGATTTTTTTCAAAACTCACAATCCAGTCTACAGTCCAGAACAAAAACCTGAAAATGTGGTTATGCGGTCCAACAGACCCGATCTTTAGCAGCACCAGAGACCTGTCAGTGTTGCTGAAAAATTCAAAATTCTTGAAATGTTAATAAACATCCTGCCTCTTAAACATGATTTCCCAGGAGATCCATTGATATTCAACACAGGGTACTCTAAAAAGGACAGAGGCATTGTTCCAGTCTCAAGCTTCCGGCTTTACTTTAAAACCATCATCAGGATTAATGTGATTTTGTGCACAGTGTGCTGTCGGACGGGATAAACAATCGGCCTACATGGCTGTTGTTTCAAATAATCTATTTTACATATCAAACATTTTGAAAAATAGAAAAATAGAAATAAAAGTGGGGGACAAGCTGAGGATGGTATAGGGCTGTGAGGTACTCTTGGCACAGCCAAACAAAATCAATAATAACAGCCACTGTGTCAGAGATGCCATGATCGATGTGTTATACCACAGGGAGGCTATTTATTAGGAGGAACAATTAACTGTGAAGGCATTTTTTCTCTAAAAAGTTGGAATGGTTTACATACTAAGTATCGGCTACACAGATTGGTGTTCATACATGTATAATATGCAAATAAAAACATATAGAGTTCTTTCATTCAGCTACAGTCCCACATTCACACTCTCACATTTTCTCTGACATAGGCCTACACAATATTGCATCCAACACAACACAACAACACTGATCAGTTCTTGTTCTTTGGTCTATAAATAAGACTTCTCTGTCTGCACACGCCATTCTGTGGTAGCGCCACAACGTGCAAGTGACTAACTGTGAATGAAGCACTTGATCTAATTTTGGATCGTGGCCCTGGTGAGGATGAAAATATCGAACCTGAAGAAGTGGTGGAGGAGGAAGCCAGCTGAAATAGAGGACAATTCTGGATATGTTCCAGATTCTCGAGAATCAACAGATGAAGAGGCACATGCCAACACCATTGGTTGAATAAAAGATGATAGGAAACTATTTTGATAATCTATTCATAATTTATTTTCCATGCAAATATACAAACATTTCCTAATTCCAGCTTCTCAATTGTGCTTTTCTTTGTCTCCTATGATTGTAAAGAAAATACATCTGGGTTTTGGACTGTTGGTCAGACAGAACATGTCTGACAAGACATGTCACGACATGTAATGGCATCACCTAGGGCTTAAGGAAATCGTAATTGGCATTCTTCATTATTTTCTGACATTTTCTAGACCAAATAACTGATTAACTGAGAAAACAAGCAGAAGATTAATCAACAATGAAAATAATTATTAGTTGAGCCTTAATCGCAGCCTGCAGCTCATGTTCATGAGTAACACACCACCATCACCATGCATGCATACAAACATGTTTATTCTTCCTGTGTCTATCCATCCATACATACATACATCCATTATCTATACCGCTTATCCTTTAGAGGGTCGCATGGGCCTGGAGCTGATCCCAGCTGACATTGGGTGAAAGGCGAGGTACACCCTCGACTGGTCGCCAGTCAATCACAGGGCTTCTTCCTGTGTCCTCTAGGGAAAATTATATAGGAATTGCGGAGAAGTAAAATTTCTACTAAATGAGAACTATAAAAACAGAATTCCATTATCTTAAACATGTTATTATAGTAGGATTAAAACAAAATTATCTTATAATCTGTCATTTATTGCTTAACAGTTACACGATTGGTCTGTTTTGGATGGAAACAAAAAGGTTGAATATGTGTTGAACACATATACCAGATAGGAAGACATGGATATCTCAATAATTTTTACAGAGCAATCTTTGAAAGTGCTCAGATTTTAACATCTACACTTCCATGACAATTGGGGCAAACTCTATCTGTTGAAGAAGCCCATGTGATTTAATAAAAAGCTCCAGAACAGCTATTAAATTGACCATGTGCTGTGCTGTTATTGTGTTGATTAAACTACTGTTTCCAAGGTCAGGAATGAACTTTCAATCTTAAAATCACAAATAATGCGCCTGTGAAGTGACAAAGCAGAAAATCAATAAGGTAACCACATGCGATGACGTTGTTGCTAATCAATGACGACTATATTAATATTAAATCAATATATCAATAATGACTATAGGCGTTATTAATGACCTTTGCACAGAGACAAATTGCTTTTCTTTCCCTCCTTAGAGACTGGAGGGTTGAACCACTTCTGCTCTGTAAAACCGATATGCATCATCGGCGGATATCACAATCACAGTGTGGCTTTTATTTATTAGAGCTGTCATACCCCGTGTCATGTGCTGCGGTTCCCCACGGGGACCAACGGCGGTGCGGAGGTCGATCCACCGACTCTCCGTCCCCTCCCATCGGCGTGCGCAGCCACACCTGCATTAAACGGGGAAAGTCCGTCCAGTGGAGAGGCAGAGAGAGACTGAAGGGCTACGGGGAGCGCAGGCAGGAAGCGGAACACCTCCAGCAGCTCCCATCGCATTACTCTGGACTCTGGACACTATGATCCGAAAAGGGTGAAGGCGCATGAAGGCGTGCGATGATTGGTGATACTGAGACTTTACAACCGTGGACACAGGCTGGGAATAAGGATTAAAGACGAAATAGAACGGCACGATTCGGAACAGAAGAGACCGAGTGATGCAGCTGAGCGCACAGGTAAGACAGGCTTCTGCTGCCCCGTTAAAACTTTTTTTGATCAAACAGCTTTTCCTTATATGTATTTATTTGTTTTCTTTATTTTCATTTTAAACTTATTCATGAGTTATTTGTAGGTGCGAAATCTCCGTTCCCCAATGAAAACAACATAATAAACAATATTAAATAATAGTGATAATAAGAATTATTATTACTGAATTATAAGACTTTGCTCAACGAATTCATGCAGCTCATATTTGGTAATCAGTAACCTTGTGAGTTTATATGGAACTCATATCACTTGCTGATACACACACAAACAAGTGAATGTTGGATGTTTCTTGTTATTAAAGGCTATTGTGACATAATATATTTTTTAAATAACAGTTGCTAAAAACATACATGTGTTAATTACGTACAGCCCAGTATGTGTTGGTGTCTTACCTTTCCCTTTTTTCTTTTGTTTTGTTTTGTTTTCTTTTACAGTAGACAGATTATTTGGTTATATATTTCTTTTTTCATGTCGTATTATTAGCCTTCTTGTTACTTTTTTGTATGTCTAACCCTGTCTTAGCCTACTTGTCATGATCTTCAAAGTCATCCAAAGTTTTGAGATGAAAAACGGCCTCTGTTGTTTGTAGGGACTTGCTGGAAGGCTCAGCTGCAATAAATATAGCCATATTTTGTTCACTCGCCCTGTAATGTTCTTATCTGCGACTTATCTAATTAAATCATTAGCAGACAAGACTGAAGATTCAGAAGCACTAAACACATCTATTCTGAATTAATTGTAACCTCTAAGAGTTATCTGAATTATAGTAAAATGGGCTATGGTGACACTTTCCCCCAGTGGCAGCAATATGTTTGTGTGACCTGGACTTTCCTGAAATAATGAATTGCCTATTTTATTTCCGTTAAAAACAAGGAAGTAGAACATGTTGACATCACACCCTATCTTTGCACCAGCGAGATGATAGTTACCAAGTGCACATAATATACACTGTAGATAATCAATACATAGGGTTACTGTAATATACTCAGAGGTCAGTTTTGCTGCATTGTGGAAAATTAATAAATCACAGAGACAGGAAGTGTTGTCGATGCTGTTTTCAAGTTATTGCAATTGGAACAGATCAATACACTGTCCAGGCATGACCCTCTATGCCACTTTGCTCATATAGATCTGTTGTAATGAATCTAAAGACTAAAGATGAATCATGACAGGGCATCTGAAGTAGGCTACATGCTGTCGCTCTCACTAAACCAAATATACTTTAGAGATCTTTTAAGAGAAGGTCTAACTCTTAAAAACAAGTCAGGCTGAAAACAACATGTGATAGACCTCATTAGAAAAGAGCCTGAAGTCAACACAGAGCGCTGGATGAAAGAACAGGAGGAGGGAAACAAAGTCAGTCTGTGATTACGTGCGTGGATGACCGTGCAAAGTAGAGGAGTTATATGAGAGGTCTGTATAGGTGAGGTGTGTGTTTGTGTGTTTGTGGCTGTGTATATGTGTGTGTGTGTGTGTGTGTGTGTGTGTGTGTGTGTGTGACATGGATGCCAGACAAAGAGTGCAGTAGAGAGTAGGCAAGAATCTTAAATATCCCCGAGAGGTGTTTTGTTTCACAGTCAGCAGATGCACAGAGTCAGGCATGTAGTGTATCATCAATAGCAGCTGTACCGCCTCTATCCATGGGCATAAAATGTATAAGCTTAATCAATTCAATTCAACTAATTCAATATAGTGAGAGTTGGTGAAAGATTGCATAGACATGTTATGTTGAGGAAAGTCATTCTCTCTTGTAGCCTAACTGTCTGAAAATGCTAATTAAAAAAACTTTAATTTTACAGAGTCTACAGCCATGCTAGCACCTTTGTGAGGCTGTAGGCTACTGTGCTAAACATAGGCTAACATAACATATTCACATTGACAATGTTATGCTGATGTTTAATGTTTCAGGTATAATGTTCACTAACTTAGTTTCGCTTGTGAGCATGCTAATGTTTGCTAATTAGCACTAAATACAAAGTACATCTGAGGCTGATCAAAAGTCATTAGTTTTGCAGGTATTTGTCCGGACTATTTCTTGGCCTGGACCAGTTGCTAAGCAACCAGGAAGTTACAGGTCTAGGCCAAGTAATAGTCTGGTACATAACCCCCTGTAAAATAGCCAATTGAAGTTTTTACACTTCGGTTTTTGCACCACATAAACAAATGAGATGTAATTTACTGAGCTTTAGATGGGCTGGTAGGCAGATTTTGTTACCTTTGGACAGTGCCAAGTTAACTCTTTCCCCCCCATTTCCAGTCTTTGGGCTAAACTAAGATCATCAGCAGCTGGTTCTAGCTTCTAGATTCAGAGTACAGACATGAGTGGTATTAATATCTTATCCAATTCTCGGCAAGAATCATCCTGTGGGGACTATGAATGTTTGTACCAAATTTCACGGCAATCCATATGGGTAAAAATACCAAAGCATCAGTATCTCCAACTTATAAAGTCATAAGGTGCTGCTGCAGTATAGAGACATCACTTAACACAGCAAATAAGATAGACAGCCAGACATCGAGCCAGCCATCTCATTCATTATAATCATTATTGCTAGACAGCCAATATCAAATTAGAATATGCTGAATATCACCTCTGAACCCACAAGAGAACAGGAGGAGTGTTAAAAAAACAAAAACTGAAGAAAAAAAGAAAAGGTAGCCTCTTTCCCATCGTCAGCAGGAGTGAAGCAGAAGGGGACCAGCATGTTAATTGGTGATTTGATTAGCGTTTTAATATTGCAGCTGTGCACAACAGAGGAAAGCAACCGGCTGCCCAGAGGTTTTTCTTTAAATTAACAGTCATTCCTCCAGTACAGGGACCGACACAGCTTTGTCATTATGAATGTAATTTCCTCCAACTTCCAAAATTAAAAAAAAAAAAAAAATCATAATTTCTTTGTTTTCTTGTTTGGTAATGGAGATTTGATGGAAGCAGAAATATTCAAGGCATTTTAAGTGGGACCCAGCATTTAAGAGCCCCATTTGGCTCCTGCCATAGGAAAGGAGCTGAACGGGGCCCACAGCCTGTGCTAAACTGAACTAGACTGGGCTGGGCGACATTTTTGTCCACAGCAGTGTGTACCACCACTGAGAGGAGGAAGCTCTATTTAAAAAGGGAGAAATGCCATATGCCATATTAGATAACAGACTGAAAATGTTATCTGTGCATTTTCATGAATCATGTTTTTCATTATCTGGGTCTGCTGCATATTGTTAATGCATGTTTGTGTTGGGGGTTAACAATACTGAGGTTGATGAATAGTTGGATTTCTAATGCTGGGAATGATGGGGAGTAGATACAAGAGGGAATGATGGGGTAATGACATGACAATCTTGCTGAGAAAACAGTGTAAACAACACAGAATGAAAACAGGTACAGCACACTGTGTATATGTATGTTCTTGCATGCTTTATGCCACAGGGGCTTTGCGTCAGGCAGCATTACCTGGAGCCAGAGGGGAATCTGTGGCAAAGACAACAGACAAATAATCCCCCCCACCCCATGCACACATCTCACACCAAAACGCCAGAGCAGACAACAGACAGGAGAGATAAGAAGTTAGCCAGAAAAAAGGAGCATTGGTGGTGAGACAGAGGAGGAGAGGAGCAAGGTAGAACAAAATAAGGAAGGTGTGGAAGGCTGGGGAGATAAGGAGGGAAAACAGATGGGTATGAGTGTGTGTGTGTATGTGTGTGTGTGTGTGTGTGTGTGTGTGTGGATGAGGTGTCAGGGGGCCAGGTCTTGGCTGGTCGTGCCGGTCGGGGTGATGCTGTGCCATAAGCAGAGAAATGAGCTCGCTCAGAAAGGGTGGAATTAAACCATCTGAGAGGAGCCAGAGAGTAAGAGGAAGAATTGAAATGGGAGGGGTCTGTTCAAAGTCTCCAGAAATATCAATGACCGTTAAGACTAAGAGTCTACAGCCAAGCTGGCGTGCAGAATGCTAACATGCTCACAATGACAATGCTGATTCAGGTATAATGTTTATCTTGTTTAGTTTAGCGTGTTTGCATGATAACATCTACTAATTTGCTCTAAACACAAAGTACAGCTGAGGCTGATGGGTGTCATTAGTTTAGATTTTTTTTAAAGAATTGTAATCTGATGATGGCGCTTGATGACAAGTCAGAGGATCGGCAATGGATCACCTGAGTCATTAGGATTCATCCTCTGGGGACCATGTATGCCTGTAGAAAATTTCATGGCAATCCATCCAATAGTTGTAGAGAGATTTCACTCTAGACCAAAGTGGTGGACGGACCGACTGACCAGCCAGTATTGCCATTCATAGAGCCATGCATGGCTAAAAGAAATCACTGCTTTGTGATGAATATGTCAATGGCTGCAAGGTCTAAATGATTCCGGTTAAGGGGCACATCTGTGCATCTCCTCCTTTCTAAAAGTTTAAGTGGATCTCATTTTGATTGGGCTTGTAATTCAGACGATAAAAGACGATAATCATACTTCAGTTTCTAGAGATGAAGCATCTTGATGCAGTTGCTGTTGGATGGATATACAGTAAGCTGTAATTCACTGGCAGAACTGGGGAGGACTAAGACTAAATAGGTAAGCCCTGCTAAAGTGAGCCATATGGGTGAGTTTACAGCACAGTATGTGCAGCTGATGTAAAGGTCTTTCTCTCTCTCTTTCTGTTTTAGGTTTTCCCTTGTGATCCCTGACAGAGGGAGGACAGTGACACTGACTCTGCCATTGTCTCCTCACTGTGTCCAGACATAGTGAGGCTCCCCGGGTGCCTCTGCTGTCCATTGTGACTGTAGAGAAGAAAGAAAGATCCAGCTTGTCTGCATAAAGACCTATTCAGCATCATTTCTCTTTGCCAGCCACACTTGCAACCCCAAGAACAGCAGTACACGTCTCAGCACTAGCCCCGAGCCTATCCCTCTATCTTCAGCCCCCTCTCCTCTAACCCCCTTATCCCTATCCCACTCCCTCAGCCCCTTCCTTCTCCCCAGCCCCAGCTTCAGCCTCAGCCCTCTGCCCCATTCGGAGTCCCAGATGACAGCTCAGAAACATCCGTTACCCTCCCACTCCACACGAGTCTTCTTTCCTCTCCCTCCAGCCCCCGTGGCGCTTGGCACCAATGCCCATCACATAGACAGATGGAGCCAACCCTGACCCCTCTCCTCGCCCGTGGGGACGCCAAGAGAATCAACGCCTGACGAGAGGAGATGGGGTGTGTGTGAGAGTGTGTGGGGGAGACAGGAAGGAGAGAGGAGCAGAGTACTGCTTTGTCACCACGGCAACACATCGCCTTGTCTCCTGTGGACTCCCCTTCAGCCCAACCCAAGGCCCTCTGATAAAAACGCACACAGCAGGAAATTCAGCAGCAGGACCAGAAGGACCTAAATTCCGCCCTAAAGTGTGCCTGACATATTTTTGCTTTGATTATTCAGCAGAGACATTTTGTTCTATGTTTGTGTGGAGAGAAGATGCGAACACTGACAAAATTCTAAATATAGGAAACATCATTTGAAAGAAACCAGAAACCACAAGAAGACAGATCTAAAAATACTGGGAACCCCACTCCTCAGTCTAAAGTGTTGGTTAAGTTTTTCTGAACACCACAAAAGTCTCAATCTGAGCCTCACACTTCCTTTTTCCCTCTGGCCTCTGTGATCTAAATGAATTACAGTAAGAAAAACTGCAATCGCAGGGCAAAAATATTGCCATTTTTACTTGCAAATCCATACACGGGAGGGATTTTTTTATAGTAAGAAAGACACTTTTTTCATTGTGCTTTTCGAACCGGAATAAAGCAGAAGCTTTTCCCTGACAGCAAAAAGGAAATACATATGGGACTCCTTTTGGGGTGTGCATGTATGACTTTATCTAAGCTGGAATGTCCTGCATTACACTTCTGCTAACTGGTCCAACATCCACTTCATGAGTCCCTGAATTTTTTACAAGAAGCAAGATTTTGGCTACTCCACTTTCCCTGGATGTTGTTGCCATCTTCTAAGCTACTCTGCTGACCAGCATTCTGATTAGCAAATAATGCCAGACAACCAATTTTAGAAGAACCACGAATCAACAATAAAATGAGACACTAATGGCCACATAACAGAGGGGGGAATACCGGAGTCCCAAAGCTTCCCTGGTAATTGGAGTGCAGTGTAGTGTTTTTTCCTCCAAAGCACAGCTCCTCTGGTGACCTTGCAGGCTGAAAACTTAGTGGAGGCAGACACAGAGAGAAAAAGAGAGAATGATACTTTATGTCCAAGGTTTACGATTATCTTCAGGATTTTTTTCATCATTGCTCTCAGTGCATTAGCATAACAGAGAATGTTTGGACTGTTAACTTCAGCCTGTCTTCAGTCATTTTAGCGTCAACTGCGGGGCTGAGCGTCCAGGACACACTTGTTATTCCTGTCACTTAAAAGAAACCCTATTTGGGATTTTCTTCAGATATAGTATCTGTTTCAAATAAATTGTGATAATGATCCCTGGTGCGGCTTTCTATAGCTTTAGACAGTGAAATATACTGATATTGCAGAGTCGGTTTTTGATGGGTAAGTTACTGTCAAATTCAATTGTCAATCCAGAACTCCCTAATTGGGCCAAATGAAGGGATAAAGTCAAATCAATCATGCTGTTTTATTCGTTTTTACAGTCGGATACAGTAGCACATTGGCGGATCCATATTTTATGAATATGCAAAGAGCATTGTGGGAGTTGTGTGAAAATCCACAGCTAAGGTGTGAAGATTCATCGTTAGACATAATGTACAGGAGGTTTTTAGTGCACAGGTGCAGAGGGCTGAAATGTTTCATTCCTGACTAAAGGTGTCTGTTGGGTGCTACAGCTCCAAATTGGCTGCCTCACAGTGCAAACTAGGACTCCCATTTTGGATTCACGGCCAAAGATTTTACCAGGTTTCTCTCATGATTGTCAACCCAACATCGTACAGTGTAAAGGGGACTTTAGCGACTTAAATTCCAGATGACCAGAGCAGCTCCTTGGAAAAACTGAGTGATGTGGAGTTGTGTAAACTGTTTGTGCCTCTGTACCTGTTTTCTATTACTTAAAAGGAGGCCAGTGAAGCAGTGAGTCAGTGCTTTTGTAAAGATATTTATGAGGCCAATATGACACGGCTGATATGACAGAGTCTAGAGGTCATAGAAGTGATAAAAGAGGAAGCCAGACACAGTCCAGCGGTTCTGTGTGTGTACGTGTCTACAGTATGGGGATCAGAGTGTGAGAAACACAACATGGAGTAAAATATACTCCTGTCGTTAAGGGTTCAATTTCATCTTATGATCTTTGTTGCGTGCCATCGCCTCTCGCTCAATCATCCGGTTGTGTCCCTGCTTCACTTTACTGTCAGCAATCGAATAAAACAGAAAATAATAAACTGTACTGTATGAAGGAAGGTGATATTTTCAAAACCTTAATAAGACAAAGAGGTGGATAGTGGTGGAGTATCACATATATTGTTTGTCACCTTAACACCTTTGGCGCCTCAACTTCAGACACAAAAACACATACAGAGAGACACCTCAATTACTGTGCTATTTTTGTGGCGCTACCTGTCAGTGACACTGTGCTCAAACCATCTGGGATTAATTAGTAACTTAACAAACACATATGCTCTCACACACACACACACAACTGCACCTTCATCTCTGTCTTCTGTGTGAAACATACGCACACACATATAAATAAGAATAAACAAACATGCCAACACACATGCGTTTTTCATATCTTCACCTTTTCGTACTCCTATACAACTGTTCATTCTTGCAAATGAGCAGACACAGCACACACATATAAATAAGAATAAACAAACATGCCAACACACATGCGTTTTTCATATCTTCACCTTTTCGTACTCCTATACAACTGTTCATTCTTGCAAATGAGCAGACACACAATCATCCATGAGATACAGGATGCAAAAAGCTTCCAGAACAGCATGTTGCCAATAAACACCCCTCCTTCTCTGCTGTAATTACCTCACTCTTCATTTCACACCTTGTGTATGCACCTCATATCTCCCCGTGTCACCGTGTTACTGCTCTGCCTCAGCACAAGGCAATACCTGTCCACACTAATAGAAAATGTGATCTTGCATTTAGTTTATAGTCTTTTCTAAACAGGCGGAAAGAAACTGATAGAAATTTGTTTCCGTCACTGTATTTTAACTGTTTTTTAGAGGTGCCACAGGTTTAAAAAAAAAAAAAAAAAAAAGACTTTTCGAGTCTGAATGTAAGATCATGTGTTGCTTGCTCAGACTGACATATCTTTTATTTATTTCGCAAAGGAGTGTTTGTGTTAGCAAAATCCACGGCCGGTGAGGACAAGCTGTAACTCCTGTCAGCTTGTGTTTGGGCGTGTGGGCTTGTGCCTTGCACTGCTGACTTTGATAGAAATAAAGCCGCTGACAGGTTTTAAAAGACAAGCTGTCGACAGCCATAACCTTGAGGATGTTTGTTTGTGTGTGTATGTGTGTGTGTGCTGAGTATGTTTACATTATTGTGTTATGGGGATGTGATGAGGTTACAAACTACAGTAGAAAGATTTAATATGCTGAGGTAAGGTAAAAGACTGATGGAAGAAAGGAGGGGGAATATAACAGAATATATTAGAAAAGAATGAAATTGGCAGGTATAATGAGGCTATTAACAGATATGTTGAAACATATATAACAGTACTGTATAGACAATGCACACATAAGATTAAATGGATTTAAGGTACTGGGGAGTTCAAATAGGAGGATTCATCAAGTGAGCTAGTGTGGGTGTGTGTTTGGGAGGATGAGAAAAGAAAATTTACATTTGTGCATTAGCTGTTTGATCGTGTGTGTGTGCACGCGTGTGGATGGGCATTGTTTATTCTATCAGCAGCTGATGCTTGTTCTATCCAGCCACCTCGGTAGTGGCAACTCATTAGCATAGTGATAATGAGAGATAGAAAAGGTTGCCAGTGTCAGCACACCAAGTTTTTTTACACAGTCAAAACAGCAAGTTTGGATGTTCAGAGAAACTGTGTGTGTGTGTGTGTGTGTGTGTGTGTGTGTGTGTGTGTGCATCTTTGATATGATAGATTTTTATCCACCACGTACTTCAAAGATACACAAACTTAGAATTTCAAACAGTAACTTGACACCAAGCTCACTGTTGGGTGTGGTCAGAAGGATGCTCTATTGCACCTGTAACCACACCTAAGTGTTGGCAAGGTGTGCTGAACAAACCCTGTAGGTGCACTTCTACATAACTACAGCAAGTTAAGAGAAGTTAGCACAAACAGGATTTTTAGCTTCTGCGAAGTCACCCTTTAACTTGGTTTGCACATATCAGATCTTTCAAGGTGTGCAAAACAAACAGACGTTAAATCTGCAGTCTCTGTTCAGAGAGCCTTGAACGGTCAGAACAAAGATGGTTTAAAGTCCAAATTTTGGTGCTCATGTAAAACCAGTCCCTGTGTAACATGATGTAACTGAACTCAACTAGACAATACTGAAACTGGCCAGTTAAGCAACCTACATGTATTGGTCACTCATACAGTTAGCTCTCCACGGTCAGCACAACAGCTGGCTAGCTTGTTTGCCGAGGACACCCATGAGCAAATAAACCTACAATACTTTATACGTATGGCAAGTGGAATCACACACTGTAAAAATCCTTTTACATCTACATCTGTCTTTTCTTCTAGGTGACTGCTGACGACCTGCAAAACCAGACTGAAAATTCTGTGGATGTTTAGATTCTTTGCTTTGGATGTTGGAGCTGTAAGGAGAATTGAGATCCATCTCTGTATCCAGTTAGTGTGAGCTATAATCATTCACACGGGACCAAGAGACCTGAACTGATGTTGTAGAACCTTTGCATACAGGCCAGGGCAGATACAACTACTTTACACTGAGCTCAGTCAAGTGTTTTAGTAAATTTGGTGCATTACATTCACTGACACTGTATATGTGCCACCATCTCAAGCCGCCTTTCAGGAGCTTTTCAGGATAATACGGAGCAACCCCGTAAAACATTTGAACCTTCTGCTGGTCCTGACGCACTCGTGGTAGCCGTTGGTGAATGAAATAAGTACTGAAAGGATTATCAGGTGGATTTTTTCTTCTCTCTGGTGGTGGCGACCATATTCAGCAGGGCGGGAGTGGCATCAGGATGCCTGAAATGGACAACTTTGCCCCCCTGGGGGGTCCCAGAGGCCCTGAGATGGGCCTAAATGGTCCAGCAGACCCACTTCGGATTCAGCACAGCATCCTGGAAGAGCAGGTGGAGCTGTGGTGGTTCAGAGATCCTGGGAAGTCTCTGCTCTGCTACTGCGTGGCTGTACTTCTAATCCTGGGCTGCGGGCTGGGCGGTGTCGGCCTTCTATCCACCACCACCAGCGTCTCAAGCGAATGGCGGCTGGGCGCAGGCACGGCCCTCTGTCTGCTTGCCCTGGGAGTCCTGCTCAAACAACTGCTCAGCTCAGCTGTGCAGGACATGAATTGCATTCGAAGCCGACAGAGGATCAACATGCTAAAAAGTGGTGGTTTATCGGACCTCCTTGTGGTTTTGATCACCGGGCTGTCACTGTTGATTTGTGGAGGTGTTCTACTACATCTGGCCCTGGCTAACCACATGCCGAAGCCTGGCCAAGCCCTTAATGACATGTACATCTCTGGAGTGGTTTTGCTAGCTGGGGGGAGTGCTGCAGTTGTGGGCGTTGGGATATACTCCGTTGTGGTGGTCTTGCTTGAAAGGACAAGGCACGGACGAAGGTTGTTGGATCAGGTTTTGAATATCTTCACTGTTTCTGGACACATGGACCATCAGGCTCGCAGAGAGACTACCTCCAGTCTGGCTAATCTCATATGAGATGTAGCCACACTAAGACTGTGTATTTTGGCCCCTAGCTTTTCATGTCAGAACATTTAGCCTCAACTAAATTACAGCAGGCGTAATGGCCAAATATTACAAGGAATCTGATTAAAACAACATTCATCCCTTACATGTTTCAGCTTTGTCACCTGCTGATTAGACTATGTATGTGGCTAAATGAGTTTAATCTGTAATATCTGCTTGTTGAACATGTTAGCAATACACAATCAAATCTCAGTCACAGAGTAAGGGTGAAAGGATTGAAGAATAACACACAATGAAGAAGAATTATTACATGACTATGCTCACAATGAGTCTGAAAATGTCTCAATTAATATTTTTTTTTCTTAACATGTGACCAGGTACAAATTCAGATGCTGTGGCATATCATTTACATGTGAGTGGTATTTGAAAGCTTAAATCAGCATTTTATTTATGTTCTGTAAATCTTACTCCATTCACTAAGGACAAATGCCAAATGTTTGGTGCCTGAGGCAGTTTGGCACCAAACACAAAAGCATGGGGGAAAAACATCAACTCAAGTGGTATTTAGGCAGATTCAGTGAAATGAAAAGCACACATCTGAAACTAAAGGGAGAAGTTGGTTCACAAACAGAAATTAAATTCTTTGATGTTATTGTTATTGGCTAGGAGCAGCAGTCTGAAATTGAACACTACGGCCTGTGGTGTGAGCATAGCCTGCAATGAAATGGGTCATTTGATTTATATAAAGCTATTCTCCACAAATGATGTTTAAACAAAAGGTTGTAAGAAGCTTAAGCCTACACAGATGAAGAGACAGAAACCTATCTTGTCGAAGGTGACACAAGGTAGCGGTTAAAGGGGTCACCTACAAATTGGACTGTCGCACGTTCAAGATAATGTATCTGGAAACATGTATTCTGTCATTCAGGCTAAAATGTAAATGGTAGATACATAATGAGTAAAAGATAGGGACAACATAACTATGAAAAAAAACGCATCTTTTATAATTTTCTTTGTGATTTATGCACCCCTCACTCTGTCCATGGTTACATGAAGATATGAAAATATTCAGCTGACAACTTGTTGGTCAAACTGAGGATGGTCAGTGGGTAAGAAGCTCAGTGAGGCTAAACTCCGGTAATTGGAATGACTTCTCCCTGTGATCTAATTTCTTTCCTCAGTTTAAAAATAATTGAACATAATACCTGGAGTAGGACTGTGGTGTTTGTGACAGACCCTGTGCAAACTTCACTAACATTTGGCTGCCTGTAGACAACATGATTGTTGGATATATTATATCACAGCACTTAAGAATGTATGGATAATTTGTGTTTTTGTGCATCAACACAGTATTGTCTTAACTGTTCATTTTTGCAGCACTTTGTTTGAACCTGCTTTAATCTATATTTTTGATATTTACACTGAATCAATGTAACATGGTCATTCATTGTGCTGAAGTCATGGAGAATCACCAATCACTTCGGCTCTACTGAGTTTATTTAGCCTCTTAGCAAATTTTTTTATTATACGGTTGAGTCTCATTGTTCTCATCAATCCTTGATGGCAAACATTTTCAGCCTTAAAGCTTTGAAACCCCACTGTACACCACCTACACCACCACCAACGGGCAAACAAAGTTACAAAGTGGCTGATGAACTAGCTAACATCCTGCTAGCTAAAGATCCAAAAATTTTCCTCAGGAGTTGGTGGGTACCAAATCAGAGCTGAAGAGAGTAACTGAACTGTCGAACTATATGCCAACGTGTGTGCTGAATAAGAAGGCAATTGCAGAGGAACATAAAGGCACTTTGATGCTATCTAGTTTGCTCCCCAGAGCAGTGGATGGACATGGCATCGCCAACTCGTTATCTCAAAAAGAGGTGTTTCCAACGAGTCGCAGATACGCTGGGCAACACTGGGCACACGTGAGCAGTGGACAGTCATATATTGAAGAAAGCAAGCAAATGTATTTTCCAAAGCGTTTAACTCTTTCATTAAAGAGGTGGCATTTTCGAAAGACAAAGAGTATTTGGTCCAAACCAGAACTTGATCAATGGTAAATACAAGCTAGCTAACGAGTTAACCAGCTACAGTACAGGTTTTCAAACACAGTGCGAGGTGTTCTGTGTTTGGTGTGATTCATGATGTCCATAAACTGTTGCCAGCAAGCTTACACAACTTTGTTGAGAAAGCAGGTCGCAGTTGTGTCATAGGGTCCAGAGGGTCTTTTCGTGATGTTAGAGACTGTCCTTGGAACAGGTTTGGAGGGACTTAAAATAAATAAGATGACATCAAACTGTCTTAATGAACCTGTGTGCTGTGTTTGCGTGCATATTTGCCATAACAGGTTGATAAGATGATGATATGGTGGAACTGTAGCTGTGTATCAGTCAGCTTGATCTTAAGCGCCCTAGTGGCTAAAATGGATTAGTGTAGCTTTAAGCAAGCTAGCAAGAGTGCAAAATGAAGGATAGTGGCAATACAGCCATGACAAAGTTTGGACGGTTTAATTATATTTCAGCCAATTTTGTGAAAATGTGACATAGGCCTACGTTCAAGAAACTGGGATCCTTTTACAAGACACTTTTGGGAAATCTGAATCGGGGGCCAAATTTACAGAAAGAGTAAGAGGATGAATCAGCAGCACAATTCCTTTGACTCTGTTACTATGTTTTTAGAGAGACTATCTTCAATGTATTCAAATCCCTGAAGCACACAAAGAAAGATAGAAGTCTGCATATTATTTGATTTTTATAAATGGGATTTATTTAAGGATCAAATTGAAGAATCTCAGTGCACCTCTCTAAATATGACTCATGGTTTACAAAAAAAATGTGTCTTTAATTATAAGCACTTGGCTGTAGTTGGAGGTGACAATTGTAGTCGCAGCACTTCTGATTTATTAGATGCATTATTGGCTCAGGTAACAGGTCATTATCATTCCTCACAAAGTAGAAAAGGAGAAATAGCTGTTATGGGGGGTGGGGTCAGTGAAATTAAATCCATTACATCAACATGTTCAGTCATAGAATTTCAATGGGCTTGCAAAAGTTTGAACTGGGTTGTCAATATGCTTAATCATCTTTCACTAAATTAGATAAATCAACAGTGCTGACATTGCTGCATTGTTATTATTGAGTTTCATTTGTTTCCAGAAGTGTTAAATCATTCACTTTCAAAGCGAAAATGTCCCTTTCTGTGGGCAAAAAGAACACTATTAAGAAAAGCTGCAGAGTGGAAAATGGTCGTTCGTGTTTATAAAATGTTTCCATTTTGAGAGTCATTCCTCTCATCGCCTTGCAGAAGAACCTCAGAAAAGGTCCTGCATTGTGTCTCATTTGTGTGTGTATGTATGTGTGTGTGTGTGTGTGTCAGTCAGGCCTCTTTATCTGTCTGCACATACGCACAGCCTATTGCCTTGAGACAAAAGGGGTCACACAGTTAAACATTGTTGGAGTGATGACGGACAGCAAACTGACGGCACAATGCACAAGGCAGCGGCCTGCAGGGGCTGGTATAGACTAGCACCACTCTCTCTCTCTTTATCTAACACACACAGAAAAAAGCCAAGTTCACGCTGCAGTTTTACAACACTCCAAAATCCTGTAATCCTTACTTACATGAATCTGTCTTTTGACCTACAGTATAAAGTAGCAATGGCAGGTTGTATATCCATGCATGACAGCAAGAAGAGGTGAGCAGAACGAAGAGAGGTCTGATACTGAGGAGAAAGAACTGTGTGGGAGGAGAGGATTCAGCTTTTCTGTCAGGCCAAAACAGTGAAAATATGTGAACACAAAAGAACTTAAACCAGACAAAATGTGTTCTGCTATAACTTACTGTAAGTCCAAATGAAAAATGTATATATTCTTCCCAAATTACAATATATTTTTGGTATCTGAAATGTTTTCAAAATGTGTACAAGTATATTTCTACCTGTGACGGATTTTGGCATTTCTAATGAGCTTTCATCTGCTGTTGTCTTAGTAAATTCATAAACTTTCACATGTGCTGCTTAAGTAATCTGTTTGACTTACCTATAGCTTTATCTATAGGTAGAGCCTGTGTCCCGTCTGTCACTCATTCTTATTTTTGTACAAATTAATTCTGCTCACACTCGAGCTTGATTGGAACTAGGGGTTGTACTAAGTAATTTTGAATGCAGAAAAATGTAAATTTAATGTCCAGTCCTCCCCTTGATAGGCAGACTGGACATTAAATGTACCTTTTAAAGTCAAATGAGCATGTTTAAAAGGAATAATTAAACATTTTGTCACTGCCCTGTGGTAATTAGTGAGCTTTAGAGATGCTGGTAGGCAGATTTTGTTATCTTTGGAAAGAATCAGGGTAGCTGTTTCCAGTCTTTATGCTACGCTTAGGGGACCTGCTGCTGTCTGTAGCTTCATATTTAGGGTACAGAAATGAGAGTGGTATCAATGTTCTCATCTAACTCCTAGCAAAAATGTTGAATTTCCCAAAATGTCAAACTATTCCTTTAATGGAATTGCACTCCGATGCATCAAAACTGCTTTACAGCGCCTCAACTTTTAAAGAACTTGGAATAACTTATGTCAAATATTTATAGAAAGCTCGAAGCAGATCTCTCCACTAAGACAAATTTTGACGTGCTACATTTCAGAACTGCAATTCACCATATTACTCATACATACAAAAAAATCCCGACAAATAAACACGTCAGTATTCCAAAACAATATACAAAAAATTGTTTATTTCCAAATATATCCCTTTGCTTCCTATCGACAAATAGCAGTTGATACATTAATAAAAACGCACGATAATACACACTTATTAACAATCCTCATTGGTGTCTGAAAAATGTCCCCACACAAGATAACGGAACAGCACTGTACTTAACAGCAGAGATGCAATAAATCGACACAGGACTCTTTTTTTGCTGTCGGCAGTGCAGCTGGACTGATGTGGTGCAGTGCATGCACAACAGAGGGAGTGAATTACACCACCAACGCTTTGAAGACGTATAGAGGCCCGCAAAGGTCGACATATAAAAAATATAAAGAGTCATGAAAAAACAATTGCCTCAACATATTGTCAATATTCTCAGATTCTGCTAAGAAATCCCTTCAGGTTATTTTACCTTTGTCCTGCCACCCCCCTCCTCAAACCCCTCTTTTGTTCTTCATTTTCCACAGGGGACTCACTAGGACAGTATAAACAACAGATAAAAATATGACAAAAGATTCTGCTCAGTGCTCATTCCTTCAGTCTCTGCCTCAAAGCTGCAAGCTGATTTCCAGCACAAGGACAAGGTTACTGGCCCCATGGGAGTGCGTCGACGGTATTATGTTACACTGCCAATGCCTCTGACAATATTGTGCCTTATTAATCATTGATTTGGTCGCTGGTGTAAGTTTCAGTGCACCGGAGATTATATTCACAGTGCTAAAGGTGATGATACATAGGCAATTTTTTAAGGCAAAGAACATATAATATAGCGGTTTCAGCAAAACACATGCCTTTGAGAGGGATGAAGATGTACTTTATATGGATAATAAAGTGGATATTAAGGACAAAACATATGAGAAATAAAAACCCTTACAGTTAAAGATGCTGACAATGCCAAGATGTGGTGTTGATGTGGTGGGTAAAATCCTGCATGGAACAACATGTAACTTTCTCTACAGAAAAGTAACAAATCTGATGGAGAACAGGGCACACTTTTGATTTAGAAAAATCACTCATCTGCAATATTATGGCCCTTTGAGACATTGACAATGACCCCATCAGAGTTACTGTATATTGGCATTACACAAGTTGTTGGTTTACACAGTACAAAGCTACACGTCTCAGTGGACAATCCAAGCACCCAAAAAGCCTTCAAATAATGCTTCAAATTATATAATTTCTAAGTTTTCTCTTTCTGAGGAAAATCGTGATTAAAAATAATATCTCGTCCCCCAAATTTTGTTCTTAATTAACCTCGAGGGATATCACATTAGAAGCGAAGAAATGAGAGCTTGCCAGGACCAGACAGTATCACAAAGTCATCAGTTCATTATTCACATATTAAAATGTTTTACTGGAGTCCTGAGGAACCCTAAAAAGAAAAAAAAAGAAAAATCACCGGTCAGAGGTGATGCAACAGCCTTTCCCGTCTGAGTTGAGAATGTCTTAAAGGAATGGATGATGTCTTGTTTCCGTTCAGAGCGGGGAAAAAGTTCCTGTGTCCTCCTGCACTTGTCCTCTGCTGTCCAGTACAGAAAGAGAGCCCAAGAAACAGAGAGAAGAGAGAGGAAGACAGACAAGAGAGAGAAAATATCCATTCGTCTAGCAGCATCTGTGCCCTTTAGTTTGTCCGGAGCTGGTAATCTGCCAAGAAATGTAACAGCAGAGCATTAACACAGCTTTCCTCCCTTCATCACCCCTGCACATCACATCACTGCCAATATGAGGCCTATTAAATCCCTAAACAAGATTTGCACGAATACTAGCTGTAGTGGCATTCTACTAAATCATATTACCAATGTTGAACACCTTTCCCAAATAGATATTTAATTCTCTGCAGTTTCAGACTTTGAAGAATCTTATCAATATTAGAAAGAAAGAAAAAACAATTCTAAAAATCGCATTATTAATATGAGGAATATCTCAATCTTCAATTGGCAAAATCAGATTTACTGAGTTATTATGTTGCATGTGTGTATCCAGGACCATCTACTAAAAAGATAACACTACATAGCCAAAAGTATGTGGTCACCCCTGCCCACATATTTTTGTGTACTTTTATTCTGGGGCTGCTTTTCATGGTTTGAAGTAGACACCTTTAGTTCTAATTGAGGGAAATGTTAATGCTACAGCATACAATGATATTTTACAACCACACTCACATTTGTGATAACATGAATAACTAAAAATCCAGCCTTAAAACATAAACATACTCAACAGTTACGTTGAGCGTTGTGTAGTTCACTCCATATGTCTAAACAGTAATAAAAAACCCCAATATGATATCGTTTATTCAATATGTCTGTTTTTAAAAAAAAACATTCCCATTATCCCTAGACCATCACGGGCTAAACACCATGGCTTGACAGAAGAGGCGAGAATATGGTGGAGTTGAGGGGCCGCGGTTAGCTCAGACATGTCTGTAATAACAGCATAACAGAGAGGAGCGAGCGGTGTAGACGTTGTTAGACAGCAGAGATTACAGCTAAAGAAAACAGAGAGTAGAAGAGGGTTGGTGAATTTTGGGTTTGTGGATGAAACCAAGTTACGATGATGAAAAGTACCCGCACTGCAGTACTGGTAAATTTTCATGTGGGTTTGGTTTAACTCTGATTAAATCACTAATTTGACTTAGAATATGAATAAGAAACCTCAGGAACACTTTATTTTTCAGAAAGACCAGTGAAGGAAACACTCAATGAGAGATTGGATTGAGTTACAGAAGCTAGTGGAACAGAGGCAGGCTACTAGCCCAGAGCTGACGTCAGATTCAGACTGTCTTCAGTTCCATAGTCTGTTGCTAGTCCAAGCTTTGTTCAGTTCAGTACAAATCTAGCCAATACAAGCACTGCACATAAGGTTAATAGCTCAGAAGCCTCTTATTTACAACTGAGTTATTAGATAGTTTCTGTGGCTTTCGCTGCCTTTTAATAGACTTTTAATGAGGAAGGGAGCTTCACTGCACTGATTCAGTAAAGTCAGTTTACTTTGAAAATTTGTTGATACAGATTAATTTGTACATGTGCTGAACACCTCTAGAGCCAGGCCTTATCACCCAACATCAGGCCGACCTCACTAATGCTCTTGTGCTTTAATGGGATCAAACCCCTGCGACCAGGTTCCAAAACTATACTACCGCTATAGCAGCATATTAATGTCCATGGTTTTAGAATAAGATGTTCAACAATCACATATGTGTGTAATGTTTGGGTGTCTACATACTTCTGGCCATGTACTGTAATGAACATTACTGTCTGAAAATGCACTACTTCAAGTTATGATAGTATCCCCAATCCAAAATCACATGTTATATAGATACAGCTCACAGATTGATGCTTAAAAACTCTGCATTTTCATTTCAGGACATCACCTCACCATTATCCAGCTGCAGCGTGAAGCTGCCTGATCATATTCTGACCACTGACAGTCTGATATTCGTGAAGTTGTCGCTTGCTGCTGTACAGTACGGCTGCTAAATGCCTGTTCATCACTCATTAATAAGTCAGCACAGTCAGTCTACAGTATCAGGGTATTGTTTAATCAGTGTTAGTGTGTCTGCAAGTAGTGCTGAGTGAAATGTGATCATCACCACCTTCTCTCCCCCTCCCTCCCCATGTTGCTGATGGTAACAATAAGAGGAAGGTGATAGCCTTCCCTCCAGTCCCCCTAACTTCATCACTTCTCATCTCTTTTTTCCCCCTCACTTTTACTCATCTCCTGTCCTCCTCCACCTCCACCTCTTTTCTATCCCTCTCTTTCTCCTTTGCTTCCTTGCGTGACATCAGGACAGCAACGTGATAGTAACCTTGGCATTCTATGAGTGCCACCCTGGGAGCCTCCTGGCACACTGTGGCATCATTCACCGTCCGCAGCCCCTGACTCGTACCCGACACCTCCAGGTAATGTATATGATGGATGTTATAGAGGCAGGTTCATTCCTAGGGCGTATGACAGGTATGAAACTTAAGGATTTCTGGCAGCGGTCCAGTGGAAGTACTAGGCTTCCATCGCCATATCATTTCCATTTGCCCCCCATTGAAACTAGTGAGCTAGTAAGGAGGATTTTGCTGCGGTCTCATCAATATACTGTAGCTTTAAAGTGGCAATATGCAATGATGAATGAAATGTAGCTTCTTATATATATTTCAACATTATTCCAGGTAAAATCTCAAGTTAGTGGGGGTGATAAAAGATCAACATCACAAACACTGAAACATCTCTTGGTGCTTGTCTCCCTTGGTGTCGCTCCTGAGATGTGATGCAAAAGGGTTCATCCCCAGGGCAGCGATGGCATCTACAGATCCCAGGCACCAGCTTTGCTAAACAAATTTGACTGCATTCTCCCAACTTTAAGGTAGCCCTGTTCAAATTTGGACAACTGAGACAATTTTACACCACAAGCTAGCAGGTTTGTAAAGTTTCTATCCTTTGATGCATCCTGTGATGTGTCATTCTAAGCCCCTGAGGCCATGACTCATGGTGAAAGAGCCAAGTAATGAATATGATGGATGTTATACAGCTGGGTTCACTCCTAGGGCACACACTGAATAGTGTTGCAGAAAGACTGATCCTGACACTGCTCTCGCACTGAGATCATCATATTTGACCTCGCAGTAACCTCCTATTTGCTAATGGGTTTGGACTTTGGACAGAAGAAAGCAAAATTGGAGTTTATAAGTCCTACACAATGTGGGCACTTCATCTTAATAAATCATATCTTTTATTATGTGATTGTATTTTTAATGTCTCTGTAAACTCGGTCAACATTTGTTTTTAAATTTGCTCTTCTCTTGGAGGAGATGCCACTGTCAAGCAAATATGATCAAACCACACTCACACAGTTCTGATGAGGCAGACTAGTTGAGTTTTTGAGTGTTAAATAATACCTATGGATGTGATTTTATATAGAGAAATACTTATTTGAAAGCAGGTTTTCAGGAGATTTAAAACTACGGATGCAACAGTCACAACAGGCTGCCACAGTCTCTTACCTCATGTAACCTTACATAAAACATTTTTTCAATGAGTTCAACATGGTCAGATATGCATATTTTAAATTTGGGAAAAAGAGAATAGAGGTATCAGAATCAACAGTGTGAGTGTGTGTGTGTGTGGGGGTTTATGGGTGTACGAGTATATTTCAGTGTGTTTGTTCTCACCTCCACTTTGTGTGATGTAGCGCACCCATGGTAACGCCTGGTAACCGCTCTTTTCTATGATCTTAAGGTAACGCACCTGGGGAAGACAGACAGGTTAAAAATTGTTATTTCACTCATTCACACACATCTACTGTATATAGTTTGAGTGCTTCATGGCAGCCCACTTATAGCAGATCAAATCTGTCCATTGAAAACCGTGTATCTCCAAATTTGGTGATTTTTAATTTTTCAGACAAAATGAAGGACTAATTGTTCCTTTATGGATTGACGAAATTCTCCTAAAGCTAAATTAACCATTTTAAAAAATCTGAAAAATCAGGATAGGGACAAAATTTAAAACAGACAAACTGAAGCACCTTAAGCTTGTTATACTCCGGTAGGGATCATATATATTATATTATATATATTATATATATATATATTCATTTGTCATTAGGCAGTTTTGCTGTACTGTAAGATTTAGAGAGCTAGCTGTGTCAAAGTGTATGGGGTGATTTGAAACTGCAGGAACCTCCCGGATTGTGAGAGGACTTAATACGTTTATTTAGTCTAGTGTTAGTAACGGCCATTTGCATTCACTCTGCATTGCTCCCATGTGTGAATGTCAAGCAGTGCATTGTCGACACTACAGTTAAAAAACAAGGATGTAAGACTAAAGACAGACTGTGTAATGGGTGTGAATAAAGGGTCCAACCTGAATCCCAGACACAGTGAAATAAGGGATCTCAAAGTTAACTGTGATTGGTCTCTTTGCCTCCAGCTCTTCACTCTCCACGCTGGGTAGCCCAAAGTGCGCCCGCATCATGTACTCCTTACCACCCTACACATACAAAAACAGAAAAGAGACAAGGCCACAAAGCTGTTATTTTACATTACTTTCAGAGTGACAGTGTTCACAAAGCCTTTCAGATAAAACAGTTTAGGTTGTTTGATGAGCTTTGTTCCCAGGTGTCTCACTCCAATTAATACAAGGTTGGTTTGTCCAAAAACAAAACAAACTTTATATTCATGGCAACGTGAGACAACTCCCATGTCATATCAAGGTGAATCAGATATCAGTTTATAGGATTTAGCATCTGGCAAACATATGTAGACTATAAACACAATAAAACAGGTTAATCATTCTTCATACCAGCAATTGCGTAACAAATCATCTGAGCACTGAATCTGTTAGTATAAACTTTGGTTTTACTTGCTTCAATTTAGTTACCATTTTGACTTTAAAGCCCTTGAAACATTGGATTTGCTATTTCTCTATAACATTTAAGATTTATGACTAAATAAGCAAAACTGTTCTAACTGGCAGATAATTGTGTGTTTATGTAGGACCCTGTCTGTCTGATTGGGAAAATAAGTTTTCAGAATATTTAATAAAGTGAAAAATCAATAGAACTGAAAGTGACATTAACTACAGTATTTTCTTCCTTCCCATTATAAAGTTGCTGTGTCACCTACAGCTGATAAGAATATATATATATATTTTATTTTTTTTATTTTTATTTTTGCATAATGTACCCATACCCAGTAAATCTGTAGACCACAGATCTGTAAAATATGTACATATTCATGCTTATAAAATAGCTGTTGGCAAATTGACTGATTTCTAAAAGCTGTATATGCTGTCCCCGTTACAGGTGGGAAGTGTTTGTGGATCAGGCTTGTAAATAACCGGACAGAGCGGACGGCTGGTGGATGAGTGTGTTTATCAGTCTCTTATCACAAAAAGCCACTTCTTCATCTTTGTTTCCTCGAACCTCCATCAAACATTACAAGTTAAGTATGAGTTCCTGTGAGAATACGCAGTTTTAAATGTGTCCAAAGGTTGACAGTGACAGAGAAAAATGTACTGTAGTCATACACGAGCTGGATAACAATACGTCACCAGTGTGGCAACGGCATTTCCTAACCATCCTTGACATGCTAAAGGTGTAACGAATTACTGAGGGGATATCAGAACTTGACAGATAAAAGGAAACTCAACTGAATTAATGTTCTGCTCAAGTTTTTAAAAGATTTCCTTTTGAAGATATGTAGATATGAGGTGGAAGTGCAAGTGCTTTTACTTGCTGGCAATAGCAAGTAAAAGTCCTGCATTCAAAAATTTAGCACCAAAGTATTAGCATCAAAATATACTTAAAGTACCACGTAAAAGTGATCATTATGACAAGAGAGAATGTCCCACTGCAGAATAATGTATACTATGTCACTGGATTATAATTATTGATTTATTAATGTGTACATACATTACTTTAATGTTGCAGCTGGCGAAGATGGGGCTAATTCTAATTACTTATGTACTGCTTGGTAGCTTCAATACGTTCTTATCTTATCTTAACTTATAATCATCTTAACATCATAATTTATGTGTTTATTATTATTTTGTATTATTAATTTGTATCTGCAATGTAACTAGTAACTACATTTATAATAAATGTAGAGCGAAAAATACAATATCTGAATTGTAGAATTGTAGTGGAGTAGTATGAAGAAGCAGAAAATGGAAACACTCAAGTAAAGTACCAGTACCTCAAAATTATACAGTACTTGAGTAAATGACTTTCCACCACTGTGTTCACTGATGCTACTCTGCCTTTAAAACCTGATAGTGGTGGAACAAGATCTTGCTGTTCTGCACCATCAACATGTACTAAACGCATTTTAGGTTATAAACTGTGATATTTTGTTGATTTGCCACACTAACAGGAAAAGACTTGATGATCCACTGCACCACGTTCTTCTCGGGGACCCACTTGGTGCTGCCTGTGCTGGTCTTGAACTTGGGCGAGTCAGCATCACTGGGCACTGGCACCAGAATGGACACATTGTTGGCAGTGGACCGGCTCTTAAACTGACTCCGAGCCTGTGGAAGGTGACAGAGGACAAAGAGGACTGAGTTCAAAAGTCATCCGAGACCCATAACCCTTTAGTATAACAAAAGAGCGTGCATATCCAAATTCAAATCAAGGTCTTTATGATTATGTACACTGCAGTTTGTTATTTTGAGTCTGTACGGCCGTCACTGCCTCAAACAGATGGTAAGCAGGAATCCACCTGAGAAGTAGAGTAGGCGTCATAAATACTAAATAAGTTTCAGTGAATGGACTAGATGGGTGGATAAGGATATAGTACTCTGTATGTGTATGTGTGGGTGTTTTGTGTGTCACTCATCATTACCTTCACTTTGATCTCCACACGGCTGTGAGAGAACTTCTCAATCACGCTCTCAATCCATATGAGAGGCTTCACCTGTCAGAGAGAGAGAGACAGAGAGATGGGGGGGGGGGACAAGGTCAGAGCAGCGAGCACAGAGCTGAACTGCATCACCAGAGTGACACAGAGGACAGGAGAGAGTGAGCGTGTTTGTACAAGGGAGACAACAACCGTTGAGAAGGCTCGCAGGTCAGGCACAGCAGCTCCCCTCAAGTATCCTTTAGTTCAGTGGTTCCCAACCGTTTTGGTCTGAGGTACCCCCACAGCCCTGTCAACTGACCTCACGTAACCCTTCATTGAATACCACCTATCATGTTACAAATGTATAACACTATTGATTATATAAAAGTGGATATTGTTACAATAATTTTTTCATACAATTGAAGTGTCAATATTTAGGTTGGTTTGGTCAGCAATCGTATACTACTGCCACTTAGAGTGAAGATGAATGCTCAAACCGTTTATCCATTACTTTTAGCTAAATATTTCAACTGTTTATCTATTACTTTCAGTTAATCATTTGAACTGTTTAATCATTACTTTTAGCTACCTCTTTAGACTTCTGTGCTCGCTTGCTAGTTTTCACTCACTCTTACATAATTGCAACAGGTAGTGTTCAAGTGTAACAGCTGCCTTGATAAGTGGATATTTTCATTTAATCAAATCATAATTTATATTTGTTCAAATTAGTTGAGCTACTTCGCAACCTTTCCACGTACCCCGTGGCAACTGCAGAAGTACCCCTGGTTGGGAATCACTGCTTTCATTGGACAGCATGTATCAAAGCATGTCAGGTTGAATGGCAACATGTGGTGTAGCAGACAGTGAGAGTAATAGGTTAACTGAACTGCTATTTATCTTGAAACATATTAGTTGCCATTGTTACTGGGCATTAACATATATTTGCAGTCACTTTGTTTATTTCTTATAGTGAGAATTTGATATAAAAGTTAATACTTGACTACAAGAAAATGCAAGCTTCCTTCATGGTGTGGCTGTATTCTCTTTTGAGACCAATTATAAAAGTATATGTGATGTCGTATTGACACCCTGTGGACACAGTTTTCAGTCTAAGTAATTGATTGTGTATTGTGTGTTATATTATAGTTCATTATTGTGATATTTCTGTTTTCCTGTTATTCTAGAAACCCCACACACCAAGTGTAAACCTGCACAGCCTTCTAGCAAAGTACAACAACCAGTGATATTTATTCAGAGATCTCAAACATTATTACAATAACCTTTACTGGTACCACCACTACTCTCATTCCCATGGACACTATCATCAATACTACTAAAACTACTACTACTAATGTCTAATAACTCCTACTGTAATCACTGCTGAAACAATGTATTTAGTAATACTACTACTACTGTTAATACTTCAACTATTACAGCTACTTACATGGTCACTACAATTAGTAGGCAGATATTGATTGATATTAGAGAGTTAAAAATAATGGTTGCTGATATATTGGCAGATAGTAGTTTTACATATTTTGCAGTAACAATAAATTAAATTAAGACTACCATAAATTTTGAACAGTAAACTTCACTGGAAGTTAAATCATTTTAAATAATAACAATACAGTAGACAAAAACACGCCATACAAAAAAAAAAAGTGAATATTTTAAACATGAAATATGAAAAATAAGGGTAAAAAATACATCGCATAAAATATTTCCATACTGCAAGTTATATTTACATTGATTGATTCTAAGCTGTGATGGTATGTGTACACGCCTTACTGTGAGACAAATAAGAAGTGTGTTCTAGGTGTTGCTTGTATGTAGGTGGTGTGAGTGTGTGCGTGTGTGTGTGTATGTGTGTGCTAAAGAAAAACATTTGTCTGTGTGTCCTACTCACTGTAGTGTTGAGGCGGTAGGACATGAGCTCGCTCTCGCCGTCGGGGGGGATGAAAGAGATGGTGCGGTCGTTCTCGAAGCGTGACAGACGAACACACTGATGAAACTTCACATCCTCCAGCTCCACTGTCTTACTCTTCTCTCCTGACACACACACACACACACACAAACAATACACAGAGAAATACACAAAAAAGATTGAGAGCCTTCCACGCAGCCTTGGGGAAATCAAGGTCAAGGTAAAGATGACAAACATTCACTCGCTCTCTCTCTCACACACACACACTCACACACTGTGCACGCAGTGTGCTACCAAACCCATCTGCCCTCTTCTTGTCCCCCACTGAACTGTTATTTAGCTGCCACACACAAACACGTACACACACACACACTGCCTGCCTTCAAAACCTGCTGCCATCATCTTCTCCCCCACTGAAGCCCATTGAGCTGCCTCACAACACACACACACACACACACACACACCACGAAGTAAATAAATATAATACTATGAGCCAGAAAAAACACTTCTGACAAAAACACACATCTGTTACTGAAATGTTCAGGATCTGTCGGCATTTAAGAGGTGTTTTTTTATTACTCGGCCAAAAAAAAAAAAAAAACACCATTAGGTTTGTTGTCAAAAGCTTCTCTGATTTATTGTTTGTGAAATGAATCCACCTACTACACTACTATAGGTCTTTTATTGTGGTCTTATTTCGCAAAGTCTTTATGCCAATGGGAGATGTCAAGCTGTTTTTCTCACTATATCATTAGTAACATGGCTGCTAAAATACACAACATTTATGTCAGTTGAGGTGTTTCAAACCTGCCAGACACAGACAACCTCAGGAGGAGATATTAATCCCATGACAGAAAATTGTGAAAAATTTCCCAACACCCAAGCTAACACCTTCAAATTCCTTGTTTTGAGGTATTAAATTAGCAATATCTTACAATTTATTGACAAAAAATGAAAAGCATTTTTTTTTCAGCATTTTTGCTTGATAAATTACAAATAATTAATTGATTATTAAATGTGCTGCCTAATTTTGTGTTAATCAACTAATGGAGATAGCACTAAAGTTACCATAGTATAGTTATTGACCAATTAAGCAGTGTTCTACCCTTAATCCAACCAATATATCTAAAACTCTACCGGAGAACTGCAGAGGATGCTATAGACAAAAATCAGCAGATTGTGTCGACAAGATCATTTTCTTTGTGAACAAATTTAAGACTTTTCTCTCAAGAGTGGAGCAAGAGTGCAGCACTATTGCAATAGGCAGTTAAAAGCGCGACCTCCTTAATGGTGGCATCCGTAGTTTGCTGGAGAGCGGCCGATGTTCTCCTCCTCTGTGGTTAATGGAGGGTGCTGAGTGGTGGAAAACTGCTGTAATGACTGTGGGCCTGTGGGCCTTCAACTAAATCCCCCATTCAACAGTCAGCTAAAGCCTGCAACCCTGGACCAGCACTAAGGCCTGTG
Source organism: Maccullochella peelii (assembly GCA_002120245.1). NCBI lineage: Eukaryota > Metazoa > Chordata > Actinopteri > Centrarchiformes > Percichthyidae > Maccullochella > Maccullochella peelii. The sequence continues at coordinate 123,800 of LKNJ01002066.1, forward strand.
TGTGTGTGTGTGTGTGTGTGTGTGTGTGTGTGTGTGTGTGTGTGTGTGTGTGTGTATGCAGCTTCCTTGTTCATTGTTCTCTCTCAAGTGTGTGTACGTGCAGAGGTTTATGCATGTTTGCTTGCTACTTGGCTCGTTTCTCTATTGATTTTGCTTTTGTGTGTGTTTGCGTGTGTGTGTGCGTGTGTGACATTTCCTCATGCCTGAGTGGGGACTGGCTGAGGACAGGTCAAAAGAGAGCACAACACTCCTGGACAAGCAAAGCAGGGAAGCCCTTGAGAACAGCTTCTGTCTTTCTCAGTGTCTTTATTTCTGTTTGTTTTTATGTCAGTAACACAAATAAATAAATAAATAAACATACATATATACACACATACATATATATACACACACACACACACACACACACACACACACCAAGAAGGCCAGAAAGAAAGGTCATATGGGACACTCTCTGTCATTGCTAGGACCTCAGAGCCAGAAGAGGAGAAAGGTGTGTGTGTGTGTGTGTGTGTGTGTGTGTGTGTGTGTACATGTCAGGTGAGGATTGAAGATGCAGCAGTGTCCCCTGTGGTTCACCTTTAAAGCTGCTCTCACCTGTTTCTGTGCTTTTAATACACAGCAGCAAACAGGAGGAACCTAATCTATTTCCTGTTTGCTGCCGCACAGTAAAAAACAAACAAAAAAGAGAGACACAGGGAACCGTTTTATAATGACATAATGTTTCGGTCCAAAGCATCTTACAGTGCTTTGATATCGCTAACATGGGTGTCCAAAAAGACAATTTAACAAAGACTTCTTAGCATTTAAAGGTTGAAGGCACAGGATACGTAGCCAGCAGAGTTGAAACAATTAGTGGATTATTTTTGCCAAAGAAAATGAACCTGCAGCTCTTCTTTTAAGTCATCTTTCAAGCAAAAAATGCTAAATATTTCTTGGTTCCACCACCTTCTCAAATGTGAAAACATAATACGACAGTATAACCGAAAATATCAGCATTTTGGATTGTCAGAAAAAAAAAAGTCATTTGAAGACGGGACATTTTTTGGGCATTTTTTACTAAGACAAGAAGATTAATTGATAATAAAAATAATTGTTAATAGCCTGCATCTCAGTTCATACTGTCCTCGTACAGGCTGAGAAGCTCATGAAAATCATCTTAAAGAAAAAACAAACAGACAGCCACTCTGATAAGTAATTATGATTAATCTATAGGGACATGTGAGCAGGTGTTGACATTCAAGTGTTACAATTGACCGGATATTTTAGATAAAAGGCCACAGAGTTCTTATTGACTGACTCATGCAAGGTTCGTACAGCATTTTAAGAGTAAAAATCAAGCACTTTTCAAGGTACCTAAACCAAACATTTCCAGACTATCGAAGCCTTTAATTGTTACTATAAATGCCAGGAGACAACAAATATGACCACAGGATCGTCTCATTTGAAATATTAAAAGACTTTTGGTTTACATGAGTGATTGAGTAGATGAAACACCAGATTATGTTGAAAATCAAGCATTTTTTCAAGGAGTATATTCGAATTCAAGCATATTCCTAACCTTGAAAACATAATGGTTAAAATTAAGCATTTTCAACTTTCAAGACTTTGTTCGAACCCTGCTCCTTTCTAAAAGAAACTGGCATTTGTGGGCTACATATTTTCATGCACTAGTGTTTTAATTAGAAAATTCTATGTATGTTAACTTGTGTGATATTTCTCTCAGTTGCCTGTGCTTGTGACCATTCTGGACTTCTGCCAGCAGAGGGCAGTGTTATATGACTTATTTTGGCTGCATCCAGCTGTGATAAAATGTGCAGATCAGGGAAACATGATGAACACCACATGACTACGAAATGATATGTAAAAAAGTGTAACTGCTGAGGATGAGAGTGTGAACCCCATTTTCATATCTGTATAAACAGTTCAGTGTGAGTGTGTGTTGCTGTATCTGTCAGTGTGTTTGTTTGATCATTATTTCTGATGATATGTTATTTCCCAGACTGCAACACACAGCAGGGGGATTGTGGGCTGCATATACAGGATATCCACAGACCCTCACCTTTCATCTGCAGGGCTGTAGCCTGGAGTGAAGATTAACTCAGAGGCAAAGAGGCTAGACAGTGATGGAGCCTTTCCCCTTCAGCAAGGAGCAGTAGGGGGGAAGAAATATAGGCAAAAGAGAGGCAGGAAAAGAGGGAGAAGGAGGAGGAATAGACAAGGAGAGATGTAGCAGTGGGAGACATTAATGGAAAAACTGGGAAAGTAGAAGGAAAGGAAAAGATGAGGAAGGATGAAAGCTTAGCTGAGTGTGGGATTTGTAGAAGTGAGGGGCTTAGACAGAAAGAGGAGGAGAAGGTGGAAGTGTGAGGATGAGTTCAAGGAGTGCAGAGTGAATAGGCAAGTGCTCAACCATCAACCAGTAGCATATTTACAAATAATCTGTGGCATTTAAGCATTATTGTAGCAAATGTTTGAAGCAAATGTGTATATTCATATTTAGGGTGAATTATTTTCATTAATAAAACATCCCCTGTTGACGGTTTACAAGTTCTCTATCAAAAAAGGCAAATCTCGGCAGCTGGGGATGAAGAAAGTCTTGCAAATATTCCTCTCACGTGACACTTATGCATAACAGTCTGTCCCTGTCAGTTCAGTGTGGGAAATAAAGTGTACCAATACCAATTTACAAAGTCCAACTTAAAGATAAACGTATGACGCTGTACACGCATACCCCATACACACTTAAAACTACAAAATATTGCATTTTTTCAAGAAGCAGCATAATTATATTGTCAGACTAAACAGGTGTGTGCTTTGCATTATCTACGTCAATGGTTACCAGGGAGTACAGATTGTAGCTCAGCCAAAAATAGAAATTAGGATTTGATAAAAAAACATTTTTTAAAGTTCTGCTGCCCCATGTGGTAAAATACTACTAACCTGAGTGCTAACCTGATCAAAACTACTGTAAATAAAGAGACCAAGCCTAAACATCCAAACACTCCAGCATCTCTTTGAAATTTTGTAGCAATATCAACAAGGTGATGTAGATGATCTACTGACAGAGCTGCGTGGATACGTCTGACAAAAAAGTTTGGGGAACCACTGAAATAAGTAAAGGCCAACATGCACTAAAAACATTTTAAAATATAACAAGATATAACTTTACTTAAATCATCCAGGCTGACTTTTCCAGTTTCTCTGTCTCCGTATTTGTTGAATGTGATTCGAGCCAACCTCACTGTCTACGTGGCTGTTTGTGCTTCCTCATCAATGCCTTTACACATATAAGACTAAGTATAGACACTGAGAATGACTCGCTGTTACTTACTGCCTGTGATTTCAAACAGCACTTTGTCATTAAGGCCCAATCTGAGTTCAGGCATCCCCGACAGGACCACTCTGAGCTTGATGGTGCCCACTATTTCACTCCGCAGGATGCTGCCGTTGGCGTTCACCTTTAGACAGAAGAGCAAAGCATTACATTAAAAACAAGAGAAGTATTCATTTATGATATGAGCAATACAGTCAAATCTGCATGAAAGTATATGGGCTTTACTGTTAGCAAATACAACTGTGCACTTTAAGTTGCTTTATTTAAATAATACTACTATATAGATTAGTATGGCTCCTGCTTATAAACTGGGAGAAATAAACAGACTGATACCCAGATCAACCATTCAGCAGATACAAACAGACTGATGGACAAAACTGTAAAACTCTCATTATGCAGCGTGAAGAGAAGTGTAAGCAAGCCCTTAATGTGAAAGAGGATGAAGAACCTTAACACATTTTTAAAAAGTCCCTGGTCACAGAAAAGGAAGGAAGTAGCAACTGCAGCTCTCTGGCAGTGATTAAATACCTACACCTCATCAGTTTCCCTTTGGCTCATAAAAAAAGGCAACTGTATCTTGAGTTATCCTTTATGTGTTGCTTCAAGGACATTCAATTTCAGAGGAAAGTCATTTCTCTCCCTTTTGGTTTAGAAGACACAGCATGTTCGTGAGTACAAATGTTTTCTGTTTCTTTAGCTGCAGGAAATCTGAGCCCTTGCTGGTGTTCCTCAGTTAAAATGAACACTTCTCTTTAAATGGGTTTATCATGTAGCCTCCTAATATCACATTATCACACTGATCAGTGATTATTACTTTTTGTGTAGTATAGCTGATAATATAAGGTCAGAGGAGACAAATATAACAACTATAAAGAATTAGAAGAATATAATAACTCAACATTTTTACAAAGTCAAAACATTTTACAACAGTTACATCATAAATAGGTAGAGATCATATCAAAAGTTGAAAATGTTGTACAGTTGTACATCACTTGTTGAGTATTCAGTCTGACACTTGATGTGTCCAAATGTATTTTGTCTGCTTAAGTTACTGACAAACGTTTGCAATATAAAACTGTATAAGTCACTCCTCACTTCACACAATAAAGAAACATAAATACCTCCAAATATTATATTTAAAAAGAATGGAGGATTGTTGATATTAGAAACTGTTTCCTTTGCTATTCAATTCAAGGAAAGAGGAAACTGTTCGGAGGAGTCAAAACATTCCAGAGTTTTGACAGACAATTTTAGCCCTGACGCTCCCACTTAGCCTCAAGGAAGCACTTTGACCATCTATTTTCAATAAATAAATAATAAATTCCTAAATACATATGACTGGATGAGTCAGTCATATGTATTTAAGAGTTCCTGATTACTGTTTTCTGTGTATATGTGCATTTACAGTTGACCTTATGTATTGTGGAAAATTTTTATTTGAAAATCAATACATATTCAACTAGGGCGGCAACTAACAATTTTCATTATCGATTAATCTGCCAATTATTTTCACGATTTATGGTGCACCTTTTTTTTATTAAGTCTGCAACACGCTGCTGTGTGGAAAATCTACTTCACTGAACTACACAATTAAACCTGATTGTAAATGAATCACTTCATTCGTAAGATGAGATAAACCTTCACAGACATACGTTATTTATTGCAAGATATGCATGATTCCCAGCAGCAATAGGATTTGATCACTAATGCCCATAAAAACCTAATTCTGATACTTGGAGCAGCCTGATATTGTACAGACTTTCTACTAACATCACCAGTAAAATATCACCGTTTAAGTGAATATCATGGATAGGATGACAAGAGATGATGCATGGAATAGAAAACAGACATCAAAGTCAGCAAAAATTGCAAGTCTGAGATCTCTGTAACTCACTTCTTACTGTTTCTGTTTTGTTGAGCCAATTTTTACTTTCTGAGAATATTTTTTGTAAGATAAGATGTTGACAAAGCAAATATTGTCCTCACCAGTAGATTCACTGACTCAATGACATCCATGAAAACTTCATTCTTCCTGTACTTGATGCCCTCTGACCGCCAAGACACAGCATTGGTGACGGTGGCAGGAGGTCGTGGAGCCCCGACCTCTAATTTATGGCCCTGCTGGGTGATGTACCTGAAAGAGACAACGGCAGAAAGAAGTTCCAAATTCACTCTAATCCTGCTAAGTAGAACACCTGAAAACCCATTAAGTACGATCATCAGCATAGTTTTAAAACCAATTGTCACAGTCCTCATTAAGACACTTCAGGAAGAGAGAAATATCGATGAATAGCTCAAGAAACGGCTGCAGTGTTAAAAAAAAAATTGAATCTCTTTATCTCCTTTTAAAGACTGTCACCTTGACAGAGGAGTAATATCATTTAAATCTCATCAACAAAATAACATTCTTAATTTGAAGAAATAAAAATGGAAAAAAGGCAAAAAAAGTATATCTATAAAAACTATTTGTTATTGTTCTTGCAACATGAATCTCCCTTGAGGAATGTATTTTATACTTTCTATTAATCACACCTCATGACTTAAAATAAATGAGCTATTCCACTGTGAATAAATTAAAAAGGCTTGGTATTCATGTTGTATGAAGTTTATTCAGGGGTGTAATTGAAAAATGGAGATTTACATAAGAAGAAGATTTACATAAACCCACTGTGACTGCAGCAAAAGATAATATTGTAACTTACATGCATTTGTTTACATGATACAAGAAGTGTCTTAAAGAGTTTTGAGCAGCCAGGAGACGCCACAACAGCAGAGGTTGTTCAAAGATTTAAACCTTTACTGGGAATCATTTCTTGAATTTATTTTGGTTGATGGTGGAAAATCTTCTGTCAGTGTTTAGGTGGGTTAAGATGCAGTGATTAAGATAGACATGTGTTTTAATGCTCATGAAGCCATTTAGTGACCGTCTAAGTCACAGATCGCAGCATTGCTGCCAGTAGCTTCAGGAGTGACTTGGGAAATTTTAATCCAACATGAGATATACTGTACATTATTTGAAAATTTAGGGAAAACAATTTAGGAAAATATTGCATAAATGACAGCTGGTAACTTTGATTGAGCTGAACAACTGGAGCAAAGCCTCTGCAACTCCATTCAGGTATGCACATATACAACAGCTTCCTTGTGGTGCAAAAACCAGAAGTAGCACAAATTATTATATAATCATTCTTATATGCAAAGAAATGTATGCACTCTTGTTCCAAGTTTTTTTATTCGTTTTGAATACTTAAACCTGGATACATTTTTTTTGGCCTCTTGGTAAACAGTGCAACAAGCTGTAAACACATTATTATCATCTTATAAAGTTGATTGATGCCTTAGCATACAGCTGCCTAAGGGTATGTATTGAAAACGCAGAACAACATTACTGTAACATTCACTTTGAGTTGTGTTTCTGGCCATCTGTCAAATTTAAGTCCAGTATTCACTCTTCTTTTAGCTCTGTTTTGATTTAACTCCTGAGGGAAATATCTATCTCTTTAGCTGCTAAATACTAACTTCGTCTGTCAACCGTTTGGTGCTGTGCAAGAAGCATACAGTGGGTTTTTAGAGCTTTTTCCACTAAAAACAGCTGCCTTCTGCACTTGGAAACGATGCCAATGAGAGCGCTGAGAGTCAAGCAAAAAAGTAAAAGCTGTAAAAACCAAAAGAACGACCTGAAACACACTAAAACACTGGTTTTAGTCTGGTGTATTCCCTTTTTTCCACTTAATTGGGTTTATCAGTTTACTCTATACATTATAGTTATCACGAAGAATCCCTTCATTCACTGCACAGGTTGTCTCTTAGTGCGCAAAATAGAGAGCCAGTTACTTTCAACAATGTGTCCAGGGAGACATAATGACTTGTCATGAGAATAGGAGGGAGCTGTACTCAGATAAACAACATGTGACCAAGGCCTGTTTTTACCCAAACACCTGCCACCGTTTACTTCTCACTGGCCTCGTTTCCACTGCAGAGCTGTCTACTAATTTATGCCACCCGATTTTTTTCCTGGAATATAATGTCCGAAACAGTTATTCCAGTTTTGGCGTATTAATTCTTTTCATGTTTTTATAATGTACAACTTCATTCATATAAAAAATATTTAAAATAAATGAAATATAAACTGTATTTAAATTTCAGTTTAGATTGTTAGTTTGGCTAGAAAACTGATTGTATGTTGTATGCAACATGGATTGTGTAATCAGATGTATTTACAGTGCATAATGTTTTCACTTGGCACTCATGATTTGTGCAGTAACCTGGGCATGGTGCTGTTGACCTGCACTTGAACCTACTGTGGAGAGGTAGCCAATATTTACACAAGGACAGGATACAGATGTTTTGCAGCCATGTTCCCTAGATCTGCTTCAATTCAGCTCCATCAAATGTGCAAACCAAAACGCGAGCTAATATTTTATACTGCTAACACAAATAATAAAACACAAATGTTGTATGTCCTTTCTGCTGACCTCTTCTCTTCCCTTTTTCTCCAATTTCCTCCAGAGTCAATGCCTTTCTGACCCAATGTTCCACATGAATCTACTGTCCTCAAGCTCCTCTTTTACAAACAACAGGAAGAAGTGCGAAGCCAACAGTACACCAGACATAGCAACAATCCAATTTTCATAACTTCTAATTCAATCATTTGTGGCTCTATCTGCAAATTCTGCAGCCCCAAAAACTCAGCCTGCAACACGACGGGTGAAGTGGCACCAGAGCTGAAATTGTGTTAATGCAGACAAGGTGGCACAGTTCAGTTTTGATACTTATTTTGGAATTAAATCTTACCAGTGTCACGTATGAAGTCCCATGTGTATGTGTATGCATGAGGTCTATTCCTTTCCGTTGACTAAACACAGCGACAGGAATGGTATGCGTGTTCCATATGCGGTTTCTAATTTGAGAGATGGGCTGAATGTAGTTATGCACAAGTCAAACAGCGTGGGTATTAATAATGTATCTATCTTGCTCCAGTCTCGTTTCCAGATTGCACTGTGCTTCTGTTAACCAAAATTGCAAAAATCTGTTAGTCACACCAACATCTGCTGCTACCACGAGGGAAAAATATATCAAGGGTCTAGGGTTAGAGGGTTGGACAGATTGTAAAGCCCAATGAGGCACATCTGTGATTTGTGATTTTGGGCTATATGAATGAAATTGACTTCACTTGACCACAAGTTTGCACTTTTCTTAAATCTGATCTGAAATATTATATTGGTGGTCTATTTGTGTCATTGATTGATTGATTTTGGCCACTTGTTTGCAGCAGAAAAAAGTTGTAAAGACAAATAATAATGTCAAATATCTGGCTCTTTAGTTGCTAAATGCTCCATTGTGTTCATCAGCTAGTTGCTAACTGTGTCTGTCTGCTGTTTGGTGCTGAGCAGGTAGTGTACAGAGGGTTTGTAGAGCTTTTTCGCTGAAAACAGCTGCTTACCATGGCTGAAAACAACACTATGAGAGCGGTGAGAGTAAACCAGAACAGTAAAGCTGCGGACCAGAAAGCTAAACAATTAGGTGAAACTTTCCGAGCGGAGCTGCAGATTTGGATGATAATTCTCTGTAGGTTCATCCCCTTTCACATTGTTTTCACATTGTCATTTGACACATTATTATGAAAATATCAATTATCCCCTCTAAATTGACTTAACAGTTCGAGCATGGGCCAAGTGTTATGAGCCATGAGCCAATCAAAGCCTACTGAACGCAAACACTAACTGAAGGGTCTTGTTTTCAGTTCAACTGTACGTATCTAATTCAACAACAAAAAGTGCTAAATAAACAAGTTTTAGATTGATTGACGGATTTAGGCAACATTTTCTCCCTAGTATTCTGCCCCAGTTCCTCCCACCTAGAGGGTCTTGAATGCATGTTGACACATAGCTAAATCTTGAGAGTGCTGAGAGATGAAAGGCGGCGACAAGTGGGCTTGGGGTCGACGTTGGGTTGTTTTGCTGCTTTGTCGTTTGTTCTGTTTTGCCCCGATTCTCCTCAGAAATGCTAATGGAAGGATCTGGAAGCGGGGGTTGGCAGCAAACTGACAGATTAGCATAACAATAGCATTCATAACAAACACACAAACACGCGTGAAGATTCATACGAAGGCATACACATGAACACACTCACATGCATATGCATCCCTGCAGTCTCACTTGCTCAGTCTTTTGCATCCGCCCCCCCCACACACACATTTTCATTTTCACCACGTAGTTAGTGTTATAATGTAAGAACAAAAAAAAGCGTTTTTGTGGTGGTTGGGGCATGAAAAGGTCAGAGAACTGGAACAGCCTGCAGACAGAGAGACACAGTGAACATGTGTGTGTACTGTCTGTGTGTGTGCGTGTGTGTGCACAAGAGAGAAATGACACCTTTGTGTGTCTCCTTGGAGAAGAGAAGAGCAGGGCTTTTCTGTCTGAGAGTCTCGAGTGTGTCCAGCTGACGGTGTCATTGTGTTTGAGTGCCAATAGGAGCCTGGTAATTATCAGTCCTATTCAGACACTGAACACACATACTGTACACATATACGCACACACTTGCAAACCTCAGTTAAGCCTTGGTGCACAAACAGCACACGAAATTAAACATTAACCACATATGACCAGAAAAAGCACAATCACATTTGAGACATGAAAAGGGTACACATTGCACCATGCAAATTTGAACGTTTCACGTTGAAAGTTCACCGTTAATTAGAAGCAAAGCTGATCACATGTACACAGAACCAACATTACAGTTGTACTGTAAAGTGAACACTGAGCCTTTCCCAGGAAACAAACTCCTCTCTCTCTGAGGACGGAAAAAGCAAAACAACCCTGTGTACGCAACGTGACACAAAACACTTGTGGAGCCCAAGAATAGTAGTTGTTGCAGTTCATTTCACTCACTGAATAAAATACAGCTGTTCATTATAGCTTTAGTCATCAGCTGTACTTTGCTGAATAAAAAACAACAAATAAGTCAATGGCACTTGAGAGGCCTTTGAGAGTTTGAAACTTTAATCTTAAAACTTCAAAACACCCTGAATATTGTTATACTTAAAATGCCAGACAGGGTTCGACATTAACCATGGCCCTATGGCCCGTGGCCATAAAAAGTTAGTTGGTAGCCACCAAATATTCCATGTAGGTGGCCCCCTGTGGCCACCAAGTTTTATCCCTATACTGGATATACTTTGCCTTCGCCAAAGCAACGTTACAGTTCCACAAACATCCCGATTCCGAACTAAGAGACTGTGAGACAATATATGTACATGTGTTTACAAAGAACTTGAAAACAATTTAAATAAATTATTATAAAAATATATTTTCATTCTGTTGATGTTTAAGGTAAGGAAGGCTGTGTTAAGTTGCATTAAATTGCCTTTGCTGCATTGTTTTTAACAATATAACTTTATATTTGGGCCACCAAAAATGTACTTTGGCCACAAATTTTAGGGGCCTGGGGGCCCGTGGGGTCAGTGCTTAAAAATATTAGCATCTATCTCTGCCAGAACACAGTGCCAATACACATAATTGATCCGAGTTTTGACAAATGTATACATTTTGACCTTTCTTACGGTGGCACCTTTAGGAAAACCAGTTCTACTATAACTGCTTCACTTTTAAGTTTTGTCAAGATTTTGTCAAGTCTTACATTTGAACATGCAGACACGGCGAACATTATTGCATGGAGGACTATCACTGTTTGTGTAATAGGTCTCTTACTCTTGTAGGATCTTGCTGTCAGTTGTCTGAGGGAAACCGAAGTCCATCACCTCATCCATCAGCTCGTACACGGTCACAAAGTTGTCACGAATACTCTCCTCCTCGAGCTCCTTAAAGTACTCCTTAAATACCTACAGACACAAACAGGCAGTTCAACACACACGTCATTTTATAATAGGTATAAGATATGCTGTTGTTTGGCTGTACTTTTTGTTTTTTGCGTTGTATATTGGTGGGGAACGGCACAGCATCAAACAGATTTGAAGTGAGGAAACAACCAATGAAATAAGAGGTGTCTTGCCTGATCATGTGACAATCAAATCCCAATCACAGAAAATGCATACTATGATCACTGTACATACTAATTTCTGATTGGTCTATTAAAATCATATAATCAGCCACCTCAATTAACAACAATTTAATCAGGCTGTCTGGGTTGATAGCACGTTTTGAACACATGTAGCAAGTAGAAGTTAAAGCTTTGGACAAAAGTGTCAGAAAACAGACGCACCTGGATAATTTTATAAAGAAAGGAGTACACCAGAGCAGCATTGGCATTCTTCTTGGTCATCGCCACCACTGAAGAAAGGACTGTTAAGAAATAAGTGTACATCTACAAGTGACAGGCACAGTATCTTGAGTCGAAAAACCTGCATATTGGAATGAACAAGAAATGGACAAGACATGGACCCACAGTATCTAAAAGATGTTCACTACATGTCTCCATGTAGTGAACATCTTTTAGAAACTGTGGGTGGTTGTGAGATGAATGCAAAGCAGAAGGCATCACACTGGCAAGCAATTGAGAACATGGCCACAGGGAGGTAAAACAGCTCAGTTGTCTTATGCAGTGCACTGGGAATACAACTTTTTTACAACTGCAATATCATGCTGAATTAATAATGTGTAAGGAAGTTTGACTGCCCAATCTCGCATTTAGAAAAGATGATATACAGCGCATAACACATCACAGTGAATCTGTGTTCAGTTTTGACAGGCTGTGTAACGTGATCTGATGAAACAGAAGCCGAGAAGCTGCCTGCTGCAGAGACCTGAAGCACAGGACTTCCTATGGAGCTGGAGATAGCAAAGGTAAGAGGCCATTCAGGTACAGTATATGTATTAGATGCAGTAAATCTCCGCTACATTGTATATTTACTCATTTCTCTGCAGATATGATAATGAATACCCATGACTGATGGGACATTTAAGTAGAAAGTAGGGATGCCAATTACTCTGGGAAACTATACTATGACAAATTGATGAATTCACATAGAGCTTCAGACTCAAATTCAGTTTACTACAATGAACGCTCAGTTTCAACAGACACAGCATAGCACATTATTCAGACTTGAACACAAATGGATACAGTAAAGGTTGCTGTGTTTGATCCACAGGAAGTGTGAGGAGCCATGGCTGATCATAGGCGTCATCTCAGCCTCTTCTTCTCTCTTCATCAGGATGGGCATAAAGTGGTCAATCTCATTCATGTCCATGTTCCCCATGTAGTTACGGCAGATTAGCACCTGGATCCATAAAGTAAAGAACACAATATAGAGGCAGAAGACATTATTATAGATACCAAACCTGAGCAATCAAGCTTAAAGATGCATCAAGGACCAAACCCTAACCTCATGGATGGAAATAACACAGTTTTCCAGATTCATCTCACAAGGAGATGTGCAAACTGTGTTCCTAACTTGAATAATATCTGATGATGAATGATGAATGAACACCTTCTCAACATGAAACCGGAGCTTATGCAAACTTTAGCAGGGCTTGGGTCTCGATTCACAGGTTTGAAATTATGGCAAAAAAAGCAAACGCAAATACTGGTTAAAAGTTAGAATGCATGCAGTGTGTCCTGTGCCCTAGTTGTTTAAGGCACGTACAATGCAATTGCAAAATCCCCAGTTCAATTCTGGCCAGGGATGTTTGTTGCATATCTCCTTGCTGTCAACTAAATAAGACAGAAAGGCAAATAAAGGCAAAATGCTAAAAAAGTTATAAGACATTAATCATTATAACATTAATGAAAACTGAAGTGGCTGTAAAGAAGAAAAATATGAAACTTAATTTACTCTTAAACTGTTGAAAACCATTCATTTGTGATGTTCAATCCATTCCAGGAGTTATTTTGTTCAGTAGTGTTCAAGCAAACGAAAACCAGCATGGCTGTATGGATGGCAATGTCGGCCGGTCAGTCTGTCAGTTGGTCCACCACTTTGGTTCAGACTGAGATATCCCAACAACTATTGAATCATTGCCATGAAATCATGTACAGATACTCACGGTCCCCAGAGGATGAATCCTACTGACTTTGGTGATCCTCTGACATCTCCTCTAGTGTCACCATGATGGTTGACCTTTGTGGTTTTAAATTAAATGTCAACTCACTACTGGATCAATTGCCATGAAATTTAGTCCATACATTCACGTCCTCCTCAGAATGAATTGTAATCAATTTGATGATCTTTTAACTTTTTATATAGTGCCAATATGAGGTCAACATTTTAATTTCTCTGGTTTATGACCAAATACCTGTAAAACTAAAGACATTCCCATCAGCCTCAGCTGTACTTTGTCTTTTGTGCAAATATTAGCAGGCTAACATGCTAAACTAAAGTGCCGCTAGCATGGCTGCAGACTGTAGACTCTTAGTCTTGTTTCCATACAACCACTTTCCCAAAAGTGTATCTTGACTTCTCTTCTTTGTCAGTGTTTTCCTACATTTTAGTGAAACGGCTTTTAACAAAGAGCAAGAACCTGTAATAAAAGGTGGACTTGGAGTTATAAATATAGCTAGCTACCTTGTCAGTTACTTGTGGACACATATATGATTGCAGCCTGTCCCAATTCTAAAAAGAGACTACAAGAGAACTTGATATTCCTGCCTTTTATTTAGTGGATTTCTCCCCACAGGTGACTGTTGAATGGTTACATGCCAACGCAAATTGCTGAGTCGATAAAAGACGCCCTCTTTCTTTGAATATAAGAGACTGACCTTCTGACATTTACTGAACACACAGGTGAATCACTTTCTGCAAAGAAACACCATTGTGGATGCACTGAAAATAATACACACAAGAAAAAGAGGATCACATTGCCAAACAACAAAAAGCAGTGCCAATAGCAGTTGTTGTGGTAAGTCATGGATTTGAAGTGAAAACAAAATAACCAAAATTGACAGAAACATACATGTTTATATCACAGAATTGCACAATTTTAATATATTTAAAAGTTATTTTGGACATATTTTAGGTCTGATTAGTATCAGGGATTGTGACTAAGTCAGGATTAGTATCAGGTGCTGTCTTGACATTTTCAGACTAAGTCACAACTGTGGCTGTTACAACCTACAATGTTGTTGACAGAAATGAAAAGATTCATTTCATTTAGCCCTGAGAAACCACCACACCCTATAATTTTAAAAGAAACACACACACACACACACACACACACACACACACACACACACACACACGATGAGTCAGCAGTCTTGCTAGAGCCCGGACACACATAGTGAAGTGAAGAAAGAGATCAAAGCTTCTTTAATAGAGGCGTCTGTTTTACAGGGGTCACACAGGGGCATATACAACAAAGGCAGGAGGAAATAAGACATAACAAAAAGGAAATGCCAGGAAAGTAAAGTAATCTGGGGGAGAATAAAGGATATGAACAGGCCACTGCTCAGCTTCTGTGAGAGGAGACTAAAACCACAGAGCGAAGAGTTCAGAGGTCACCAGGGAGAGAGAGAATGAGGTATAGACAAATCTTTGTATCAAAGAGAACAGCAATACTGAAGGCCCCTGAAAGAGTATCCAGAGATTCTCTTTGTAGATCTGGATGCAAACTTTGATTCAAAAACATAGCAGCAAAAATGTGCTAATTATTCAGAACTGCAAATTTAGACCTGCCATTATTATTACTGGTTATTCCTGACATGAACGGTACTTATTAATGCAGAACATACACAATCAGTATAGATGGATTTAAAGTCAAGTAAAGGTTTCATGTTGATTAAAATTTGTGCTGAAACAATGAATCGCTGACTCAGTCGACTGAAAATGAATCACCAACAATTTTGATAATCGAATAATTCTTTAAAGCATTTATCAAGGAAGAATACCACATATTTGCTCATTTCAAGCTCCTCCAATGTGAGAATTAGCTGTTTTATATCATTGGAAACTAAATATCTCTGGGTTTTGGATTGTTGGCTGGACAAAATAAGAAATTTGACAACATTACCTTGGGTTTTGAGAAATTGTGAATTGTTTTTTGCTACTTTCTGACATTTTGTAGACTAAATGATTAAACATAATCATTAGTTGCAGCCCTTTTAAAAATGCAACGTTGATAAATGATTACCAGATCATCCACATCCCACACTGCGCTGAATGCGCCTAAAGAGCATCGTAAAAGGTTAAAAAACTGAATATTGGTGCCACTAATATAATGCCACCAATATATCAGTTACGAAGATCAGGGCCCTGACAATGCTGGCAATGCACACTTGAGACATTTGAGTGGGCAGAAATTATTTGTAAAGAACAACGTTAATCTCTGTAATACAAAAATGAATTAATTATCACTGAGTTCCAGTAATTCCTTGAGATTAAATCAAGCGCATTTATGATGAGGTGAAGTTTCTTATTGACTGCTCTATTACTCATTCTGCTCATGTCCCAGTTACAATCACAATGCTGATTTAGAACAGCTTATGTTTCACCTTCAGGATATTTAAGAGTGAACATATCATTGTCATGTCATGTTGGTTCGAATGTGTGTCAGATTAAAAAGGAAAACATCAGATAGCGTCGTATATTCAGCAGAGGCAGAGCACATCAAACAGAACACCTCACACAAACAGTTAGCATATTTCATGCCCCAAAGCAGAGCGCAGCTACTTAATAAAACAGGTCTCATTAAATTCTACTGTGAATGTGTTCCTTCCAAGTTAAGAGACTATACTGTCTGATAAAAACTTATTCTGGTAAATTGTGTTGGCATTTACAAATACTTACTTATTACAAATTACATCTACATCCATCCATTACGTTCCTACATACACTATATGGACAAAAGTATTGGGCCACTCCTCTTAATCATTGAATTCAGGTGTTTCTTTCAGTCCCATTGCCATA